>JAQMRL010000007.1:40014213-40036713 GCA_035578175.1 Catonia carolina | reverse complement strand
AATTGGCTGACCATGTGATAAGCAAATTTAACAACCTACTTTTTTAATATAAAGATATTAATAATACTCATAATTTAAAAATTTCCTATAACAGGCAGGTGGAGTGTTACATTATTTGCACTCGATCTGCTAGTTCCAGGACTACAAAAAATAGTTCAGTTTCTTATAACAAGTGTGGCAATTCATTTAAATAAATAAAATAAAAATTGTGTGATTGATTATCTTTAATAACAATTATCAATGATTCCTTGAATTGATAAGTTACAAAAATGATTTCTTGAACAATTTAATAATAATAATTATTGTAAATATAGTAATACAGTAGTCGATTTACAAACGCAAACAAATACAAAATAATGTAGTTGAAAATAATGGATATTGATCCGTTTAATGTTTATGTTAGAATGCTGATTGTTAGTATGCTTTTCTTGGTTGACTAGTTACAAGTTCTAAAATGTTTAATTTAAATCAGCTGGTACGTATACTCGGTTCATCGTAAGGAAGATATATGTCAATTAAACAAATAATGACGTCACTGAGCATGCGCATTATTTAAAAATATGCACAAGCTGATAAAAAAATAATAACAAAATACTTTCAAGTATTTAAATACAAAATCATTTTAAAATTATTTTTATAAATGAAACTGTTAGGCCTACATCATAGGCCTATCATGACTGCTGTTTTAAGTACCGATCAATAAATTTATAGAAACGGTAGGCCTATATTTTATTTCCATTCTTTTCGATAAATAAATGTAGTTCTCGCATCGTTCTTACGAGCATTATAATTTATTTTCAATTAAGAATTTAGTTTTATAGTATTTTTTTTTTCATTTATATTTATCGTTTAATTCTGTATATGGTTAAAAGCACGGATCAGTTACCATGGTGATGTTTTCATTAAAATTGTTGTTTTTTTCTGAGTCACCGCTTTAGCAGCTGATTCAGTAACCGCTGTTTGTTTACTCGACGTATCTTTCTTACGATGAACCAAGTATAAGTGTTTATAAAATAAAAATATAAACACTGAAAGTATGGCTGGACGTAACAAAAAGATCAGCCAATTATGTAACAATTTAAAACAGAAGAGGTAGAGTTGTAAAAGACACTAGTCACAGTTACTCCTCTGAGAGTAATGAACTGTACTTAATATTTATGATACATAAGACAAATTGTAATTATGAATAGACAAAATAAAAGTGCAATATAATATTATTATTTATACTAACTAATAAACAATAATAAAATATTTAACAACATTAAAATAATAAATAAGTTGGATTAATTTAAATTTAATGAGTAATCACATACTATTTATAGATTTAGTTTTCTTTGTAATGGTTTAAGAACTTAATCTCAGAAAAAAAGGATTATTGATTATTTCTTATTTTTTCAAAATCATGACAAATGTTTCGTAATTATTTTCTTGCCGTATTCTTTGGGGTAACGTATTTTATACTTGATAGCGCTGTAATGTGCCCCGGTCTAGTATTTACATATTTTGTGTTTATACAGAAAAAAAATTATAAAAAATTATTTCTTTAAAAATTATAAAAATTAGTCCTTCCACCTGCCAGACAGAACTGCTGCTTACTAACTTGGTCTAGTATTGAGTAAAGTAATTTAATTAGAATATTCACTAGCAGTTAAACAGAAACTATTTATTGTAATTTATTAATTTATTTTATTTATCTCCATTATTTATTAATTACAATATACACAAGTATAGTTAACTGAACAGAAATTAGTTTCCTGAATAAGGCATAGCCTGTGCTCAGGAAAGTTTGCTATTAGAAACTAGAAATTGTTAAAGGAAAATTTGTTATTAGATACTTGTTATAAGTAAAAAGGAAGTTTTATCATTTAAATAATAACCATATCCTTAAAAAAACCGGAAACGACGTTACAATAAGATAGGACTATATTCGATTTAAAACGAATGTTTTTAGTAGGTGACACAAAAGACACTTAACACAGAACAGTGATTACCAACTTATGAACTGTGGACCGGTGAGTGGAAATTTACGTGGTTTTCAGAGGGCTCGGCATGCTGATAATCGTACTTTTCCACTCAGTGAGGAAGGCAATGGTAAACCACCTCACTCCCCGTTATACTTAGTAAAACCTCTACAGGTTCAAACCAGCCTTTCAGCTGATGACCTAAACTACAATCTCAACTATGTTTCCTCAACCAGTCAAATGCCACTCAAATGACATTCTCAGAATAGTACTCTATTTGGTAAACGGTGAAACAGAGAAGCAAATGTGATAGCTGTACCGATGCAAATCTTCTGATAAACACGACGATGAAACCACAGTATCTGGCATGATACTGCCAGATTTCTTTGCAAGGCGCCAAGAAAAACACGCTCGAATTAACTCTGCACGATTTTTATTTGGACGTTCATCCGACCAAAATACGTAAATAAACATCACCCGAGTCACAACATACGCACAATAGCTTTCTCTACCCGGATTGGCCTATCGGTTGAAATCCGTTAGTTCTGTTGAATACAACATCCGACATCTTTCACAGGCCCGTCCGTTTTCATTCAACCGCACGACCACAAACAATAAATCTATTTCAGAAGTCATACATCATTCAATTCATAGTTCACGCCTTTTTTCTGATAATTACAATTAATGATGGATGTTACAACAGACATAAACACAACATTAATTACAATCGTCACTACCAACTACAACTAAGAAGCACCGATAAAGAAGTTTCCTTCTGTTTTGTTAACTCTCTCCTTTTTCTTATACTGCTCCTTCTCCACCATCACCATCATTACTCTCCTTTAAAAATATCTCAATATCTCCTGTGATTAGGCGTCGTATATAGCCGCATCAGGACATAATTACCAGACTTCCTATTAATGCTGGGCCACGTGAATATATTTATGAATTATAAACTTAAAACTTGAATCATTTTTATTCGAGTTTATTAGTTATTCGAAAAAAATGAATGTCACCCAATTAATTACGAACCAAAATTATTCGAATATTAAGGTCTTCTTAAGTTAAAAATTAGATCAATAATAGTTACAACTTAAAAATGCATTTACAACAGCTATTAACAGGAGTCTACCTTTATAAAGAATTTGTTTCCAATGTCAGTTTAAAATAATTTTTGTTACAAGTTTCTTCTTTTAGGGATATTTTTATATAAAAAAATCTATTTCTTTCACCCATCCCTTTCTAAAAAAAGGATGTGAAGTGAAGAACACATGTTTAAAAATTAATACTTTTGCTATATTTAGACCTATTTACATAAAACTAGTGTCAAATTAATGAGAAAATTCCTCTTTAGAGCACTCACTATGGGCCCAACAATTTGTTTCTACATAATTTAAACAGTGAATGTTTTGTTATTTGAAAAAACTGGACCGGTTTAAATTAAATTCTATTTTTTAAAATTACTTCAACTCGTTCTAAAATTTTCTCAATAATACAGGAACCATATAATTAAATTATAAGTATTTAACAAAATTATTAATATATACATGGTTTTTTTCACGATAAAAGTTTATAACTCAAGTTATAGGTAATTAAAAAAACCTACAACTCTTATTTATAGCATTTTCTTCCACAGTGCCTAATTTAGCGTCAATTAGTGATTTTCTGTCTTTTTAAGTCCTATAGAGATTGATTTTTATTAGCGGCATTCACTCATGATTAAAATTAGGCTACGTTTCTCATTTTACATTGTTTGCTAAGATTAAACATATTTAATTTTTTTTTTTGGTTTAACATCCAACTGTTCTGCAATTACTGCTAATGCAGACGGTGAAGGATGAAATGATTTTTATGTAACGTTTGAAGATATGCCGTGCCTAAGTTGATTAAAGTAGATTAAACATAAGTTGTTTCATAATTTATATTGGCAAGAGAAAGTCGTGTGAATGTTTCACCTCAGATATTTTTAAATATTACTTTGTACGTTCAGTAGCTCATTAAAAATATTTTTTCAATTTAAAAGTACTAGACAGTTCTCATCCAAGTATAATTTAAAAGAGTAACAAGCGAGAGGAAAATGGTAGTAAGTCAACGAATAGTATCGTTAATAAATATTAGCGTAATATTTAATACTTACCGTTAATATTAATACTAGCGTAATTAAAAATTATTTTACATACCTAATTAAAAAAGTACGGTAACGAATAATAATGGTTCGAATATTTTCTTTTTGTATGTGATACTTGCAATATTTTCGTAAACGTTTTTATTAATTTCTTCTTTATTCAAATTTTTTGTTTAAATTATCGAAAATTCGATTATTCTATTATTACTTTATATTCTCCCCATCAACATACTTTTTGAAGAAGCTGAATAACTTCACATGCTTAGCTGTTTGGCTTATAGGGAAATCAGTGATGAGTGACATGCATTTGATGCACAAACACCTTTCATAACAATCGTATAGCAACGAAATTCTAAAAGACAAAAGCGACGAGAGAGATAAAGAAAAACTATCCGTCTTTATTGTTGTTCAATTTCCATACAATAATTGTACGAGGAAACAATATTTACTTTCTTAGAATTAGAAAAAAAAGGCCAAGAGTGGACCAGCAACAGCAATTATTTTCGCTGAATTAGTGAAAGTTACAATAACGTATGATTTTACATTTTTGTTTACTTTAAACAAAGCATACAAAGTTTAGAAACATTACAATT
The DNA here is from genome assembly GCA_035578175.1 of Catonia carolina. Classification (NCBI taxonomy): domain Eukaryota; kingdom Metazoa; phylum Arthropoda; class Insecta; order Hemiptera; family Achilidae; genus Catonia; species Catonia carolina. The sequence continues at coordinate 40,032,034 of JAQMRL010000007.1, read as the reverse complement.
ATTTGTGGTGAATCGTTTATGTACAACTTATATTTTAAGATTAGCTGAGATCAGGATATCGTACACAATTTCATGTATTTATATTCGGTGGTAAGTAAATGCAGTAGTAAACTTATATTTGTGTTCGATAAATTATAGTTTTTTTAATATCTATTGCCTGCGTTAAATAATTGAATGTTTAATCCTGAACCCAGTGGTTCTCAACCTTTTGGATACTGCGACCCCTTTTTAGATTGAATACTTTGCCGACCCCCTCTGAATCATAATGTTAAATAAAATTAAAAATCTACAATAATTTTATCTTTTACTTAAGGATATAAGTAGATATTTATGGGAGTCAACCAGTTAAATGAGCAACCTGTACAAAATGTTGAGCTAAGTGTTTGTCTTCATGATGAACTAATAGAGCTATCAATTGATCAGACAATGAAATTAACTTTCAACAATGCTTGTGCCATCAAAGTTTTTAAAATTATTATTAAAAAGGAATACCCAGAACTGTCCAGAGCTGTGTTGAAAATTTTGACACCGTTTGTCACATCCTACAACTGTGAACAAGGACCTTCCATAATGGTGAATTCGAAAACCAAACCAAGCAATCGTTTGACACTGGAAAAATACATCGTTTTTGCGTGTTACAAAAAAAAATCCAGGCATTAAAAAAATTGGTTAATTCCAAACAAGCCCAAGTTTCGCGTTAATAGAATTGGAAAAAAGTTAAAAAAGTAATATACAATTTTTGTGTTTTTTTTAAAATAAATAACAATATTGTTTTTAAATGTTTCCCCGTATTTCGCGACCCCTCAAGACCGGCCTGCGACTTCCAGGAAGTCGCGACCCACCGGTTGAGAAACACCTAATCAAAATAACGCTTACAGAATTGTACTGCCGTTGGATCTTCTTTTGAGACGGTATAACAATTACCACAAGTTTACTGAACCGATTAGGAATGAGAAGCTCTAGAAAAAAAGTAACCTCAACCTTGTGCCTACAAAATAAAGTTACAGAAAATTAAAGTTTCGTTCGCCCGAAAACAAGTTTTGAAATAAAACGTTTTTTTTAATGTTTATTTGAATCTGAGCAGTTTTTCAAAACTCCCTTGAGCACTGATAAAATTCGTATAATACTGACATATTTTTTTCTTAAACTATTTTCACAAAATAATATAAAATAACATCGTACATACGTATACAGGGTGATTCATGGAGAAATAGAAATACATGGGGAGATGAATCTAGACCAAAAAATAAGGGAAAAGTTAATATAAACATAGTTCTGGAAATGCTTCATTAGCGTGTTACGGCTAACGAAATATTTCGGTTCATCCCATGAAATAAGTTTGTAATAAAATATTTAGAGCGTTAATTAAGAGTCAAAAGTTGTGGTTTCTTATGGTTTTTTACCTGAGAAAGCGAATGAAACAGGTTCCAAATCCATATCTTCAGTTATTGAGAAATCTGGGGTAAAACGGAAATAAATAGGTGTAAAAGCCCCTGGTTTTTTATGTTTATCGTACAATAACTTCATTAAATTGGCAATAAACATAGAATGGTTTAAAATAAAATTTGTGAAATATTTCATTCTGAGAAAATTGATAAATAAAATCAACTAAGAAACAAAAATACGTGGCAAAATATAAATTTTATTTCAATCAAAATATCCGAAACTTTGTTAAAAATACGTTATTTTTTATACAGGAATAAATGTTCAAGAATTTCTTTAAACAACTTAAAAAAATTAATTAAATAAATAATTTAGATCTTACTTTTTTTAACAGCTGTTCAAACTGTTCTCCGTCAGTGTTAATACTACTGTATTAACACTGACGTACTCAGCAGTACTGACGCACTGAGTACTCAGCTCGTTTTAAAATTCCATGTGTGACTTTTCTCATCGTATCCGGATTATTTTCTAGTATATCAAATGCATTGATAGTACTTGCCTTGAATTTTTCTTTTGGATGAACTCTTTTAAGCGTATAATATTTAATACATTATGACTTTACATGGCCCCACACGCCGGGGTCCCGGGTTCGATTCCCGATCAGGTCTGGCAATTTCTCATCACTCATCTTCATTTATCGTCCTTCTCACCGTCTGCATTAGCAGTAATTGCAAAACAGTCGGGCGTAAAACAAAACGAATTACATAATAGTTAATTTGCGTCAGGTCAGATGATAAAGAAGGCCAATTAATTGGTTCATCTCCCCAATCCAGTCGTTCCTAAATGTTGCATTCCAGTAATTTCTAACTTTACGATAAAAAGTATACAGGAGCCACAAACAAATACAATGCAGTAATCTGAGCAGATACTGTAAACCGCTTTTAATCGTAAAGACGACATTGCAAACGGGACAGCTCAATTTTGTATTTTTTGTCATTTTCGCACATGACTTATTTGTCTTAAAAAATTCACTAATAATTTTTAATCCGATATAATTCTTGGCGTTTCTAATATAAATTTTATATGTAATAAGTCTTACCAAATAATTGTTTGATTTAATTTTATTAATTATAATCTAATATTTAGAAATTATAATAAGCATACATAAAAACAATAGTAAAATTGTTTACTTTGTTTTCTTTGTGCTGACAATGCTACGGTAAAAACACCAGTTCCTTTTCAGTAGATCTCTCGGCCAACGGCGAATTGAGCTTTCTATGCGGGTTATCCAGTGTGTGTCAAAGTTTAGTGTGTGTCTGTTGTGCATTGTTTGTTTAAAAAATGGCTGTGAAAAGTATGTGTAATATTGGGACAAACTGCATATTCGGTTTATCCGAAAAGGATTTGGTGTCAACAACTTTGTACACACAAGGTTTTAGTGTAAAAAAATGTGTCAGAGAATTAAATGCACATTTTAAATTTCTCTTACCTTATATAAATTTCTAAAGAAGGAACGTATTGTTTTCATTTCGATTTTACGAAATCGAGTTTTCACCAAAAATACACGTTTACAGACCCCATTAACCCAAAAAAACATTTTTTTAGTGATTGGTTAGTGTGTGAATAAATATCTCAAACAGAATATCGTAAGAAATTGAAACCTAAGTTAGGGATCACTACGGGATCTGACAGCAACATCTTCATCAAAATCGGTCGACCATCAGTAATGACGGCAAAAGGATGAAGAAAGTAAGAAGTATATTTTCTGTACTGCAATTTTCACTTTTTTGGAATTTTTCACAAATAGCTCTATTTTTTTTTAAATCGCTTCATTTACTACATCTTTTATGCTTTACAAGATAGGGTAAGTACCATATCTGCTGAACTGCTTGCGGCTCTGCTCTCTCGTAGTAAAAAATAATTTTTTAAAGAATACGACCTTCGTATTTCAGGGCTAAAGTATAGGAATAAGAAAACCTACAGGTTTTATTTGAAGTGTTTTTTTACAACGCTTAGTTTAGCGTCAATTATTGATTTTCTGTATTTCGCTCATCAAAATCGGTAAAAATGGGATTTTTTAAGATTGCAGCCTTAGTATGAAATTTAAGGCAAAAGTGTGTATAATCAAAGTTATAGGAAATTAAAAATCTACAAATTTTATTTTAAAATTTATTTCTACAGTGGTTTACCATTGCCTTCCTCACTGAGTGAAAAAGTACCCTTATCAGCACGCCGCGCTTCTGAAAAGCACATATTTTCCACTCTGCAAATGACACCTTCACTTCATTCACCACAGGGTTTGGCTTTATAATGAAATTCATAACTTTCAGAGGAGACAACTCTGATTAGTGCCTTTTTAACCTCTCCTTTTCTGTTTTAAATGATTCAGTCATTTAATTGGCTGACCATGTGATAAGAAACAGTCCTATTTATTTTAGCCTTACAACGAACAGATTGAGTGTAAATAATTTGACACTCCTCTTATCACATAGTCAGCCAATTATATGACTGAAGCATTTAAGAACAGAAGAGGTAGAGGTGTAAAAACACTAGTTAGAGGTTTCTCCTCTGAGAGTAATAGCTTACCATATTATACAGTCAGATCCTCTTGTGAATGAAGTGAAGTTTTTATTTTAAAAGTGGAAATTAGATGCTTTTCAGTGGGTTTGGCATGGTGATAAGCATACTTTTCCACTTAGTGAGGAAGGCAATTGTAAACTACCTCACTCCTCGTTTTACTTAGTCAAGCCTCTAGAGGTTTAAACCAGCCTTTCGGCAGATGAGACAAACTACAGTGATAATATTATCAAACATGTGTAGACTAGTGTTATTATTATTATTATTATTATTATTATTATTATTATTATTATTGTACCACCGAAAGAACTAAAATAACATTGAAAAACTATTAAACAACATTTATGCAATGAATAAATAGGTATATATCTACATAAATATAAATAAAGAACGCATGAAATTCAGTTTTATACAAAGCAAGACCGGTTCAAAATTTTCATTGACATGTTTCACGCGATTGTGGCTGAATACCGAAGAATTACAAGGAGGCCTATCTACAATCCGTACTATTTCATTACCTCCTCCTGCGAATAAAGAAACAGGCCTATCGTACAAAGGATAACAAAAATCAATGTTAAGGTTTAGGCTAAAACAATGTATCGTATCGCACGGTCGAAAGGTAACGCCTCCTGCACACAAGGTTAGAATAGACTGCCGTACTCCGCATTGCTTTCTTTTGACAAAGAATAATAATAGAAAAAGAAAAATACGGATAAAGAAATGAATCCAGTCGTTGCGTCGGTTAATTGCCAGAGTTATGCAGGACTGACTGCTTATAATATCTTACCGTCTTAGCCAACAACAAACGAAGAAACATACAGACAAGAACAAAGACAGTAACGACGTGAGGATGTGTGGATAAATAATGGTGGAAGAGAATGTGATGTTACGACATCGGTATCCGCACTCCGCACTCCGTGACCTTTATTGCTTGCTTTCTCCTACTTGCCTCCTCGCTTTATCAAGAAGACGCGCATCTACCGATGAGGCCATAAACCCATAAACACGTAACCATCCCTCCACTCCGATTCAATTAATCTGTATATTCCACGTCATCGATATCAGAATTCAAGTAAGAGGGCCACGACCAAAATACTTCTATTAATAATAATAGTAAAACTTATTTATTTCCTTATATTTACAATTAACCCACATACATTCTTTCTAAAAGCTACAATACATTTTATAATAATTTACAATGTACGAGGTGGAAGAAATTGACCTAACCAACTAGGGCTAAAAAAAACCTAGGGTAGGTAATCTGTTTATTCATAATTTAACTTTTAATACATTTATTCCCATTTAACAGATTACATAAACAAAAACAAGAGAAATATATTACGTAATTTAATTACTATTTACACAAATTGATAATATAATTATACCTAACTATGGAGACTACCCAACTATAAGTAGTTTATTTATACCCAACTACCCAACTATGGCACAGTCATGTTCTAGGGTAGACTTTATGAGTGCTTCCCGTTAGGTCAGAAGTCAGTTTTTATCTCCCTAAGTATAATAAGGGGACTGATTAAGGATTAGGAGCCAACAACCGGTGGTTTTGGTATCTATCTTGGCTAAGTAACCAAAAAGTGTAATCCTTTTTAAACTTTATGATGTTCGGCAGATTCCTGATAAAAATAGGCATAAGATTTAAAAGTTTAGGAGCTAAATAACGCGATTGCCTTAGATATAATTTTGTGGAAGCTCTGTGGAATGGAAACAAATACTACTTGTTTCGGGTAGCGATGAGTTGTTGAGGGGAAGGTGTTTTTACTTTCCCTTGCCTATATAAATATATAGGAAGGAAAGTATTGTTTTCATGTCGATTTTTCGACATTGAGTTTTCATCGGATAAACACGTTTTTAGACCCCCCTGAACCCAAAAAACATGTTTTTAGCGATTGGTCTGTGTGTATGTGTGTGAACAGAATATCTCAAAAAACGGAACATTGTACGAACTTGAAACTTAAGTTAGATACTACTACCGGACCTGACACGAACATTTTCATCAAAATCAGTCAACCGGAAGTAGTAGTTTATTCGTGTCATTTTTCACTTTTTTGCGATTTTTCAAAAACGGCTCCTACAATGTTTTTAACTTCGCATGTCTGCTGAAATTCTTGGAAAGGCTGTTTTATCGTAAAAAATTGTTTTTTTTAAGATTGCGGCTTTAATATGCATTTTAGCGCAAAAAATGTTTATAATAAAAGTTGTAGAAAATGTAAAATCCTACAAAATCCTATTCAAACATTTTTTTGTATGACGCTTAATTTAGCGGTAATTAGTGATTTTCTGTTTTTTCATGAAAATCTGTAAAAAAATCGATTTTATAAGATTTCAGCCTTAGTATGCATTTTACGACAAAAATGTACACAATCAAATTTATAGGATATTAAAAGATCTACAATTCTTATTTGTAGCATTTTTCTCTACAGAGCATAGTTTAGCGTGAAAGAGCGATTTTCCGTATTTTTAAGCCAAACAGGTTGATTTTCATTTGCGTCTTTCACTCATGATTAAAATAAGGTTATGTTTTTTATGGTTAGTTTTTTGTTTATTTATAATGTTTTATTACTAATGTTAGGTTATATTGTTCATTATTTGCATTGACAAGAGAAAGTCGTGTGAGTGTTTTACCCCAGATTTTTTTATTTTGGTTTTACGTCCGACTGTTGTGCAATTTTTGCTTATGCAGACGGTGGAGAATGATTAGATATAAAAATGAGTGATGAAAATATGCCAGACCTGACTGGAAGTCGAACCCGGGACTCCGGCGTAGAAGCCAGTTGCGCTAACGATCACCCAACGGGCCGGCCTGAGGAACTCCTTGCATCAAAATAATAGTCTCCTTGCTTCGATGGAATTAGCATATTAAGGTTCTTTGACAACGTTTGAGGAAAATTATTTCCACTTTCAAAAACCTGAGAGTTTCTAATAAATAATAAAATTTTTAAAATAGCGTATTACCCTATTTTCTAGTCACTCTTTACCAATGAAATCATAACTTGGGGTGGGACCTATAATACTTCAAACAGAGCTTCTAGTAAAAGTGAAAATATTGATATTCTCAGTAATAAACAACAAACTTTCGAGATATTAAACTGACCAGCCTTTAGCTGATTCTCCACAGATGGATGTAAGGTAAGTTTGTTTAAAAAAAAGTTAAAAAAATACTTTATTGATGAAACTACAGTGTACACTAATTCCTTTCTAAATAGTTTTAGTTGAAAAATATATAGTAAACTTTTTATTAAACGTTGAGGTAAATTATGTATTATTTGATATACACGCGTATCAAAGTAAGCAAGTTAGTAATAGTAATAAATGATAGGTAAGTAATGAATTTGACATATTGTTAAAATTTATATTTATCAGTCTTATGTTGACGTGCTCAATATTCCCTTTTGAAGTCTCCTGGATGCAATTAAAATAAAACTTTCAAATCAAAGAAATGTAAAGGGGCTTAAAAATAGATTCAGCCCGTAACAGACAGGTGGAGTGTTAAATTGTTTGCACTCAATCTGTTAATTGCAGGACTAAAACAGAATAGTTCTGTTTCTTATCACATGGTCAGCCAATTAAATTACTGCCCATTTAAGAACAGAAGAGGTAAAGGTGTAAAAGACACTAATCAGAGTTATCACCTCTGAAAGTAAGGAATTTCATTATACAGCCAAACTCTGTGGTGAATGAAGTGAAGGTGTTATTTGCAGAGTGGAAAATATGTGCTTTTCAGAAGGCCTGTCATGCTGATAAGCGTACTTTTCAACTCAGTGAGGAAGGACTGGGGAAACCGCCTCACTCCTCTTTTTACTTAGTTAAGACTCTAAAGGTTCAAACCAGCCTTTCAGCTGACCTAAACAACAACAACAAAACTAGATTATATCTACAGAGCAGAGACCAACCTTACCATATTATATTTCTTCAATTGTCAAAAAATGGCTCTTTACAAGTACCACCACGGTAATTTGGCACCCAAAATGAATAATTTGCTTCCGACATAAAAAATTATAGGCAGTTCAAAGTTAGTGTTCATGAATGAAGAACAAAAATGTAGGAAAACGAAAGGTAGAAAGGATGCTTTCAACATACATAAATATTTGCTCACTAATTTATGTTGTTTAGTTAATTATATTAAGTATGTTTAGATTTTAGATTGTTTATTAATTTTTACTTTCAAAAGTTACATAGTTTTTAACCATAACTCAAGGACAACTCTTATATTGTACTCTCAACACTGTAGTCCCAGTTAAAAAATCTAATGTGAAATAATTACACGACTTTATCTTGCCAATGTAAATAATTAAAACAACCTAATTTTAATCATGTGAGAATAATACTAAGTGAAAATCAATCTCTCAAAAGAATGTAACTTTGGGTTCGAATCCCATTCAGGTACGGCATATTTTTGTACGTTACAAAAATTCATTTCATCCTTCACCATCTGCATTAGCAGTAATTGCAGAACAGTCGGACGTTAAACAAAAAAAAAGAATGGAAGAATATAAATGCATGAAATAAAAGTTGTAAGTTTTTTATTTTCCTATTACTTTTATTATAAACAATTTTATATCGCAAAATGTACAACGATGTCCGTAAAATTAAAAAATCTCATTTTTTATTGACTTGATGAAAAATACAGAAAATCACTAATTAACATTAAACTAAGCGTTGTAAAAAAAAAACGCTTGAAATAAAAGTTGTAGATTTTTAATTTTCTTAAACTGTAATTATTTATACTTTTGCCCTAAAACGTAAATTAAGTTCGCAATCTTAAAAAAACTGTACCACGAAAGCAAAGCCCCTCAAGAATTTCAGCCGACATGGCGCTAACTTGTAGAATACAAAAAATGTAGGCCTAAATGAGGCGATTGCTTAAAAAGCATGGAAGCCACTTTTGAGAAAATCACAAAAGAATTCGACGAACAAACTACAACTTCCGGTTGACCGATTTTGATGAAAATATTCGTGTCGGATCTCCTAGTGATATCTAACTTTAATTTTACGTTTCAACTTCGTCCGATTTTCTGTTTTTGAGTTATTTTGTTGACATCCAGACCAATCGATATAAAACACGTTTTTTGGGATCAGAGGGCCTGGAAAAGTGTATTTCCAGTGAAAACTCGATTAAGAAAAATCGACAGGACAACAATACTTTACTTCCGTATATATTTATAAAAGGCAAGAGAAAGTGAAAAAGAAAACACATACCCTAGGACTTGGCATAAAACATAGTAGGTCAATTTTCTCCACTTTGTACAACGTAAATTATTTTTAATGTATATAAAGTATAATATTACATAAAAGATGTGCATAAATTGAAAAGGATAAGGATATTAAGTACTATTACAGTATTATGTGATGTTCGATATTGTATAAATAATAGAAATACATCTAATGAAAAAACAATCCTTATTTAATTACGCGAAATAATGTTATATCAGCGCACAAAACAAATGGAAAGACTCAGTTATGATCTCATAAAATGGAATTAAAACTAACATAAAATTGAAATGTATTTACTTACTTAACCGCACATGTAGTTACACGTAAAGCACACACGTACTCATGAAAAGTATAAACACATATTCTTCCGTACCTGCAAAAGACACACAAGAAGAACAATTAGATTCACACATATAAACTGCACTTCATTTCTTTAAAAAAAAACTGCAGATAATTAAAAATAAATAAAAAATAAACAGAATGAACGCCCATACCAAGCAAGATGAGTGTTAAATTATTTGCACTCGATCTGCTAGTTCAATGGCTACAAAAAATAGTTCTGTTTCTTATCACATGCCCAGTCAATTATAAGACTGAAGCATTTAAGAACAGAAGAGATAGAGGTGTAAAAGAAACTATTCAGAGTTATCTTCTCTGAGAGGGATGAATTTCATTTACAGCCAGACCCTGTGGTGAATGAAGTGAAGATGTCATTTGAAGATTGAAAAGCAGTTCCTTTTCACAGGGTTGGGCATGCTGATAAGCATACTTTTCCACTCAGTGAGAAAGGTAATTGTAAACCAACACACTTCTTGCTTTACTTAGTAAAGCCCCTAGACGTTTAAACCAACTCTTCGGTTGATGACTGTCCCGAAAACAAATATTTCAAAATTTATTGTAAACTATATTGAAAAAAACCAATAATTACGTTAGTTTTGTCAATTTTGTAGGTTCAGATTTAAAAGACACTAATCACAGTTATCTTCTCTGAGAGTAATGAATTTCTTTATACAGCCAGACCCTATGGTGAATGAAGTGAAGGTGTCATTTGCAGGGTGGAAAGTAGATCCTTTTCAGAGGGCCTGGCATTCTAATAACCATACTTTTCTACTCAGTGAGTACGGCAATGGTAAACTATCTCAATCCTCGTTTCGCTTAGTAAAGTCTCTAGAGGTTACAATCAGCCTTTCAGCTGATGACATAAATAACAAAAAACGGAATCAAAGATAGTCAGGCGAAAGGTGCCAGTGGGTTACCAGAAAAACTAAACCCTCTGCATGTAATACAATACGATAGCAAAATCGATAAAATTGCTTCTCCTTGGTAAAAATTCGTTAAACTACAATATTGCATTGAATCAAAATGAAAAAATCTGGTTGAAACACTCACCCGACTTTCTCTGGCCAATGTTAAAAATATTACCTATGTTTAATCATGAGTAACCAATGTAAAATTATCTCATCATGCGGTCTTGGGTTTGAATCCCCTTCAGGCACGGCATATTTTCATACGTTACAAAAAATCATTTCATCCTTTACCGTCTGCATTAGCAGTAATTGCACAACAGTCGGACGTTAAACCAAATAAAAAAACAATGTAAAATTAAAAATATAACCTAATTTTAATTTTTAAGTGAATGACGCTAAATGAACATCAATCTCTAATGAACTTAAAAATACTACAGATATTAAAGAGAAACGGGTCAGGAGATTTAAAGAGGTAACCATGGAAAATGCAATAAATTAAGAAATTTAGAAATTACATTCTAAAGGAAAAAAGTATTCAAATAGTAATACGAAGCACCATTCCAAACTACAATCCATAAGTTAAAATTTCATCAAAGGATTCATTAAGTCAGCCATGTAGTCAAAATTATTGATACGCCTAATAAATCGTTTGCTATGATGTAAAACTCCAAAAACCATACTTAATATTTTCCCAAAAACAGCTTTGACGATTTTAATTAAATTTCTTTCTCATTTACAACATATAGCAAGATCATTAGAAGGGAACACTGGTATTTCCGGAAATACAAATTTTCTTATTTCTAATTTCAAAAACACAGCCTTGAGTCGTGTTTTAGATGAAAAGTACACACAACACAAACAAAAACAATTCAACGACTTTTGGAAAAACCGAGTTGTATTAGGATCAGGAAAATACTGTTCCGATCCAAAACTATTTAAGACGGTTTTCTTAATTTTGTGCATGAATGTAACAGTTAACCAAGTGAATATAGTGATCAGCAAAAATTGAATGGCGATAAGTTGTCACTCCATTATGAAGTCACGAGAGAATAAAACCAAAATGAAATGTTTTGCTCTTATTCCTGCATGTAGATGAACAGACAAACAGTCAATACGTCTCAGAGTACAAGTGGTTTAAGGCTAAAATTTTCTAAAATGTCGGATATTTTATAGGAAAGCCCGACAAAGAGCCTAACAAATCAATAGAGCTGGGCAAAGAGGCTCTCGCTTCACTCCCTTCTCTCCCGTGTCTTTATGACAAACAGCTTACAAAGCAACTTCATCGTATTTTTCCTTTGAACACCGAGTATGGACGATAAGATCAACCATGGTCGAGTGTTTCCTTTTTGTTGTTAGATAAAGCAATAACGCTATCGTCAACGATTTTAGACTAAATAAAAATGCGTGTTGAATAACCACACACAATAACGACACGTATATCATTCACACTTTTGACGAGCTTATTGGACATAATCAACTAGGTGATTATAACAGATGCTGCGAAATACATTTACGGATAAATCTTGGTGTAGTGGTCAGTAAACAGATTGGCTTTGACACCATTTTGTGCCAAGTTCCCTTCCCGGTTGTTTTCGTACAATAACAGTTGATCGTAGATACAAGAAAACATCATGCAGCTCAGAACACTTAAATACGATTTTGAAGGGACATCCCCACGTTAGCGTATCATATGGGAGAGCGTGTTACCCGGGAAAAAAGAAGAATAAGCTCATCTAATAAGAAGTAATTTTCACAAAATAACCGATCGTATACGTGCCCAGCTTAAAAACAACCTTATTTTTTTGACATTTTTCATTTTTATAAATAAATTTAAAAAAGCCGAACTCATCTACACAAATGAAATTGTAATTTTGTCTGAACAATTTTTTTCAAAATGCCCCAAATTTTGTTTCTACGCCAGATGTACCACGTAAACACCGAAAATAAGTTCAGCTGAATTTTTGTCTGTCTGTTTATCTATTTGTCTTCTGTTTGTATGTTACGGTATCACGCAAGAACTGCTGAACCAAATTCAATGAATTTTGGTATCTAGGTTCTGGACATAATCGAAATGAAAATAGGCCATAATTTTTTTTAATATCACAAAGGGATGGGGGAGTTAAGATGGAGGGGTAAACAAAAAACTACAGATATCTCCGTAAAAAGTCAATGTATCAAAAAATGTTATATATTCGAAATTACGAAACGTTATAGACGAATAAGTTTGATCACGTAAAGTTTTTCATTTTCATGCATAATAACGGAGATGTTACCAATTAAAAAAAAATATAAACCAATATTTTTAGAAAAAAATTTACGTACAAAATAAACAGCACAATAAACACAGGCCTACGCGCCGGTAAAACCCGCGTTCATTCAGTCAGTTACCTACCTACCCACTCCACAAGTACCCTATACACCTTTTCTCGGTCACATTGTCAAAAATGAATCAGTCGTCTTAATAGTGGTCACCATCGTGGTGTTCTAATGAAACAGTTCGAAGAACGGGCACTTTTGCTAATCTGCATAAATAACGTTCTTTGATAATTGTTTAGCAGCGAAAACAAAACATTATTTTTTTTTAAATTTAGTGTAGTCTTCAATAAATTTGCCTTACTTCTTCATATCTAATGATAAACAATACCGTGATGCGTTTAAAATTGGTCAATGAATCACTAGAACCAGTGCAGTCAGTAATCTGCAGTTCTTTTGCAATTTCCAGTGCTTTTTCTTTCTGTTTAGAGGTTGAGACGTAGGCAGTCTTTATTTTGTTGAGAGTAAAGCAGTACAATATTACTCTTTAGATTTACTGAACAGAAACAGAGCGTAATAAGTGGGAATTAGCGCGTTTTAAAAAGGTATATCTGCATAGTTTTTCATACTTACTTTACGGACTTTATAAAAACCGCGTTGTTATTCAGGTCAACAGTCAAAAGGCTGGTTTGAACCTCTAGAGGTTTTACTAAGTAAAAACGAGGAGCGAGGTGATTTACTATTGCCTTCCTCTTGAAAGAGTATGCTTATCAGCATGCCAGGCCCTCCGAAAAGCACTCACTTTCTGCCCTGTGAATGACACCTTCACTTTAATCACCACAGGGTCTGGCTGTATAGTGAAATTCATTACTCTCACAGGAGATAACTCTGACCAGTGTCTTTTACTCCTCTACCTTTTCTGTGTTTTTTTTTTGTTTTACGTCCGACTGTTCAGCAATTACTGCTAATGCAGACGGTGAAGGATGAAGTGATTTTTTGTAACGTATGAAAATATGCCGTGCCTGAATGGGATTCGAACCCAAGACCGCATGATAAGAGGCGAGCACGTTACCAACGACGCCAATGCGGCCGGCGACCTCTTCTGTTCTTAAATAGCTCAGTCATATAATTAGCTGACTATGTGATAAGAAACAGAACTATTTTTTGTTGCCCTGGAACCAGCAGATCGAGTGCAATTAATTTAACACTCCACTTGCCCGTTGTGGGCAAAACCGCGTATTAGACTGAAAACCGTATTAACTGTGTACGTATTAAACGAGGTTTGTTGTATAAATTCTTGTTCAAATAGAAATGTTTCACTGGGGATTTTGTACACGAAAGCACCATTATAACCAAAAGAGAAGCAAGTTAATATTTGACGATATACTCGTGTAAGGAAAGCAGCTACAAGTCGAAGATCACGAAACCTGTCCGTGCATAGATTATGGTTAAGATTAACGTTATTATCGGACGTTAAACAAAAAAAAAAAAAAAAAAAAAAAAAAAAAAAAAAAAAAAAAAAAAAAAAAAAAAAAAAATAACGTTATTAAAGTGACCGGACGGTAGCAATCCTGAAGTTAACGTTTCAGATGCAACAAAGGAACAAACGATCCAACAACCATATTGCTAATTTAGTATGCAGTCGAGCTATGCACAAATTAGGTTCATTTGGTACTTTGTATAACCAGCTGGTCTCTATATAGTTAAACGCCAAGACAAGCATATAAATGTTTTAGATTAAAAATAATCACTACTCAAAATCATTCTTCCTCTCTCGTTCTCAGACCCTGTAGTGAATGAAGAGAAGGTGTCATTTGCAGGGTTGAAAGTGGATGCTTTTCGGAGGGCATGGTATGCTGATAAGCATACTCTTTCAACTCAGTGAGGAAGGCAATAGTAAACCACCTCACTCCTCATTTTTACTTAGTAAAACCTCTAGAGGTACAAACCAGCCTTTCGGCTGTGGACCTAAACACGCAATCAAAAGGCTGGTTTGAACCTCTCGAGGCTTTACTAAGTAAAACGAGGAATGAGGTGGTTTATCATTGCTGTCCTCAACTGAGTGAAAACGTATGTTTATCACCATGCCAGGCCCTTTGGAAAGCATCTACTGTACTTTCCACCCACCAAATGACGTCTTAACTTCATTTACCACAGAGTCTGGCTGTATAATGAAATCATTGCCCCAGAGGAGATAACTCTGACTAGTGTCTTTTACACCTCTGCATCTTTTGTTCTTAAATGATTTTTAATATTTATGGCTGACCATGTAATAAAAAATAAAACTGTTTTTGTAGCCCAGGAACAACAGAGTGAGTGCAATTTTTACACTCCACCTGCATGTTATGGGCAAAAGTCATATATATTATAGGACCTAACATTATCCCAGAAACGATTAATACAATTGATTGTTTACTGTAATAATTGTGTATTATGTAGGGTGGAGTGTATTGAAAAAGGATAGTGGATTGCAAATGAGATGTTTATCTACGAAATCGAAGTAGTAAGAATTTTTGATTTTATTTTGATTCTTTCTACCATGTTCGAGAATAGCGGGGCGAAGAATCTTGAATTGTTAGGAAACTATTATACCACATGTATAAAAACAGTTAGTTCCTATGTAGTGGGCAATTCAACACCTGAATCGTGAATGGAAAGTGTCTGACCGTTCGGTATAGTGTTGTTACTGTACTGGGTTTCAGTTACGCTAATATTGTGCAGGCGGGTGGTAGCACGTGTTTGTAGACAGGTAGTCGTTTTGGTTTTCAAGAGCAGTAATTTATTGTTAGTCACGTTTGGTTGAAATTTAAGTTTTGTAATTGATTTACTTTATATAATTGTATTTGTTAGTAGGCTAAATTTAATCATTTATTGTAATTGTTATTATTATTATTGTCAAAAATTTATTGTAGTAAGCTGTTATATCTATCTGTTTATAATTTATTAAACCCAGATCCCGAATGAACCTAAGCTTAGATGTTGCAGTATCATTCTTATCTCATTGGGTTATGGGGTTGCTTATTTTTCTAAATTTAACAGATTACAACTTACACACATTAGGAAAAAAAATTAATATCGAAGCGTACTAAAAATTTTTGATATTTTATTCTTGGATCGTTGGAGCCTGATTTTAATTGCAGCGTTAGACAAACTGAAAAGTTTTGTAAAACTTATATTGTAGCATCTATGATAAATTCCAACAGTCGTCAGTTATATAAACTGAACATATCAAATGGAGATTAATTGAAGATGTGAAAAGGATATGAAAAGGCGCCGCACCTACTGTTTAACTCATTTGTACTCATTATTTATAAAAAAATCTGATGTGAAACAATCACACAACTTTCCCTGTCCAATGTAAATAATAAAAAAATAATAACCTATGTTTAATAATTAGTAAACAATGAATTATGTAAAGCACCCCAATTTTAATCATGAGTGAATGACGAAAAGTGAAAATCGACGTGTTTAACTTAAAAATACAGAAAATCACTGACACAAAACTAGGCTCCGTAGAAAAAATTGCTTTGAATAAATGTTTTAGAATTTTTTATTTTTTACAACTCTGATTATACTATTTTGTCGTAGAATGCGAACTAACAACACGATCTTAAAATCCCCTTTTTTACAGATTTTAATGAACAAAATACAGAAAATCTCTGATAACGCAAAACAAAACGAGGTAGAAAAAAAGCTTGAAACAAAAATTGTAAGAATTTTACTTTCCTACAACTTTTATTATTGTCAAAAAGTTATTGTTAGTCACGTTTGCTTTAAAAAGCATATTAAGGCCGGACCATTTTTTACCACGAGAGCGCGGCCCTCCCAATAATTTCAGCAGACATGGTATTTACCCTATCTTTTAGAGCATAAAAAAGTAGTAAATAAAATTATTTCTAAAAAACTGTAGGAGCCGTTTTTTGAGGAAATCGTAAAATAGTATAAAATTGCACGAACAAACAACTTCCAGTAAACCGATTTTCATGAAAATGTTCGAGTCGAAACTAAATAAAGTAACTAAACTTGCGGCAGTTTAGTTTAGTAACTAAACTAAACTTGCGGCAACTAAATAAAGTACCAAGTTTTAACTTCGTACAATATATTTTTCTTGAGATATTTTGTTCACAAATACATACACACGCACACACACATCACACATCAATCGCTGATATCATGTTTTTTTGGGTAAAGTGGATTTGAAAATGTGTATTTCCGGTGAAAACTCGATTTAGAAAAAACAACATGAAAACAATACTTTCCTTCCCTATACATTATTATAGGGCAAGAGAAAGTAAAAATAATCTACTGACTTTTTCTAGTTTTGGGGAGAAATGTACAAATTAGTAATATAGGTAAAATAAAATTGATCTAGTAATATTTGAGGAAACAGTGGTCAGAAGAGAATTCGAAGCGTTTTAGTAGTAAACGTGATGATTACGACGAAGACTAATACGTTTAGTGTTCGAAATCAAGCAATTTGAATGAGTGACGTTACTTGTAGCAATCGCTACAAAATCACCTACTATATTCTCGGTTCACCTGAGAAATAATTGCTTTCTTTTCACATGAAATCGTCGCTATGATGCTTGTTTGTTTTTAAACTGTACTTTTTTGTTGCTTTTTGTCTTCCCACGTATAAAGTATACTCGAGTAAAAAAAAAAAAATAATGAATTCCTGTTAATTCTTAGTGAGCTTAATTAGGCATACAATTAATTTTTTAGTAATTCAGTTTTGCTGTGATTATTATAGACCCACTTTATTATCGGGTAACTATGACCACAATCACTAAGGTCTCTTTCACACATAAAATTGACCGTATTAAAATCAGTACATTATTGATTACACGAGATGTTTTGCCCACTTCAAACTTCCTGTTAGATATTACACACCCATTAAAAAAAAAAATCTGGTGTGAAACACTCACAAAATTTTATCTTGCCAATGCAAATAATTAACAATCTAACCTAACATTAGAAATAAACAAAAAACTAACCTCAAACAACATAACTTATTTAATTATGAGTGAATGATGCAAAATGAAAATCAACCTCATTTTGGCTTAATAAAATGCTTATCACTCTTCATGTTAAACTGGGCTCTGTAAGAAAAATGGTCTAAATAAAAGTTG
>JAQMRL010000007.1:38185912-38201613 GCA_035578175.1 Catonia carolina | reverse complement strand
CACATATCAGAGTGCGTTAGGAAAATACTAAATAAATACCTATATGAAAATACTAAAGAATATTTTCACCGATAAAAGATTAGCGGTCCACAACACTGTAAGGCTTTAAAAATAATTAATACCGACAGTATATTCGTTTGTTTTGTAGAATTTTATTGTAATTCTTCTAAATATTTTTAACCGATTTTTATCAATAATTTTCGAAGAAAAGTTTATGTAGAAACACAATCTGATCGGCAATGTACGAACAGGATTTTAATACCTCTGAGCACGTTCTCGTTGACAGGAGGTTCATTGTCGCAAAGATCTCGTGGTTGACATAGTATTTATCAAATAGAATATGCTAAAGGTCGTTTCACACACAACAGTCACGTCACCGTTCCGAAACGGAACCGGCACGGCCACTCGCAGTCAAAAATGATGACAGTATTCACACATATCCGTCAGTTTTCCTTCCGTCAAACTCCATTCAGTCATTTGTTATCTGTGTCATACCTACCCTATTTTTGTGACGGAGTTTTCGATGGAGGTTTTGGCTATTTAGCTATAATTTAGGATGAAGAAGAGGAACAGCAGAAGAAAAAAAAGAAATTGGGTTCACGTAGCACGGACAAAAAGAGAAATAGAAGGAGAGTTTATCACATTATATAAAGAATTAGCCGATGATGAAACAAAATTCTTTCAGTATTTCAGAATGACCGATAACTGTTTTAATATAGATAACTGATGTTTAATTAATCATTTATTTTTTTAAATATTGGGTGGGAAATTTAAGTAAAAAATTAGTAAATTTAAGTAAAATAGTAAACTGTTGATTCACTACAGCCCTGATCCCTCACATCTAAATTTTATAATACATTGTCCATATAGGCTAATTATTTTTATCAATAAATTTCTTGTTTTATTTTACTTACCATCTATATTTCTTTCTTCTACAATTTTGTCCCATAGGCCTATTTAATTTTTAAAAGATGTATCCAGATAGGCCTACTTAGCATTTGATAAATCACGCAAAACAGGGTACTTTCGAACGCACTCAAAAAGCTTTTCATCGATACCCAATCTTGTTATTAATTTAATAATACAAAAGAATACAAATTATAGAGACAAACACGTCCGTCAAAAACAAAAATATCGTTGAAAAGAAATAGGCTATCATTTTGACGGTTCGGGGGCGGCGACCAGACTGACGCGCCGGATTCGGGACAGTGTCGGGTCAGTGAAGACAGTGTCATCAATTTTCCAAGAAAGAAAATTTTTCTGTGACTGATACTTCTCGGAATGACGGAACTAAAACGTGACGGGTCGGATATGTGTAAATCGACCCTAAACCGATAATAAAAGTTTAGATACACTGTGGTAAGATGACAGGTAAGGAATTTATTTACCCAAAATATATGCATGGGCAGGTGTTACATCGCTTAATATTTCAAATTATGACATGTAATTATGATTTCGAATTTTAAAACACAATTTCGTTAGAAAATTGTTGTGATTACATGCAGAATTTTTATCGAAATTCAAATATAAAACTATTTTTAATAGTGATTAAAAAGAAAAGTATAATATTTTAACATCTGAATTTAATACATTAGAAGTAAAAAACGTTCTGGACCTTAGATTTACCGCACGTATTTCGTAATTAACGGTAAAATGAGACCATACCGCACTTTTCCTAGGTATCTTGTAGGAATCTAGGTTTTCATTTATAGAAAATAGCTAAAAGCAAATAAAATTAATGAGGCTCGGAAAAAATAAAATTAATTTTAAAGGAAATGTATCGCATTTTAAGTTAAGCAAATAGAGAGCGTAAAACTCATTTGGAATTTAATTAATATTAGGCCATAACCAATTAATTTTGATATTATTTGAATGATTAGGCCTATATTATGGGTTAAATTAATTATGTATATGTACCAATAATATAATCAATAATCATTGGCTAAATATAAATACCTAATTATTATATTGATAGTATTTTGTTTTGTTAGGCTGTTAATGAGTGTATAATTAATTGCTTTAAAATAAAAGTTTCAGTTAGAATATGTTTTGTAGTCATAATTATAGGCTAGTACTGAAAGAAATAATGAATTGAAGAATTAATTAAATGATTAATCTTCATTAAATATGAAGAATAGTGATAGAATTGGCAGTGAAATTCTAGTTTAAAAGTTGACGCCAAACAAACAATCTTGTTTATATTGGTGTGGACCTTAATAAATATTTAGAGATATTTTGTTGAGTAGCCTACACATACGTCCAAAGGTGTATTTTATTATAATAGTCGAAATTTGGTGGGGTTTATGTTTATATAATGCCAATGACAGGCAGATGGAGTGTTAATTTTTTGCACTCAATCTGCTAGTTCCAAGGCTACAAAAAATATTTCTGTTTCTTATAACATGGTCAGTCAATTATATGACTGAAGCATTAAAGAAAGAAGAGGTGGAGATATTAAACACATTAGTCAGAGTTATCTCCTCTGAGAGTAATGAATTTCATTATACAGCCAGACCTGTCGTGATTAAAGGAAGGTGCTTTTCAGAGGGCCCGGCATGCTGATTTGCATACTTTCCCACTCAATGGTAAACCAACTCACGCCTTGTTTTACTTAGTAAAGCCTCTAGAGGTTTAAACCAGCCTTTCGGCTGACGACTGAAACAATATGTTTAAGTCGTCAGTTAAACATTATGTTTAAGTGTTTAATATATTATAGCCTACCGATAAAATAAAAGAAACAGTAAACCTAAGAATATATTAAAAAGTTATTAATAAAATTGTATACAACAGAAAATGAAGTTAAAAACACGGATATTTTGGGTTAAAATAGAACAACTTCGTTAAAATGGCTACACGCAAACAAGAATTATAATTAATAAAATATCCGGTCATTTAATTCAAAGAAAATTTATTCAAATGAATGAAACAAAAGATTAACGCGAAATTTGACTTTTATTTAGAATCAACCAGTCAAAAATTCGACAGAATATGTGACCAAGGTAAAATATATTTTTGATAAAAAAAATATTGTAGGAAAAGAATAGCTTAGTCACTTTGATATAATTTATAAGTAAATAATAAATAACTCTGTTAATAAAGTAACTTAATTTTGGATTACAATGCATGTTATAAGAAGATGGTAAAAAAAATATCCTGAGAAATTTATTGCAAACTTGTTCAGTTCTTAGAATCTTTGTATTGAAACTAGTGTGGTTAAATTTTTGAGCATGCATAGTTTTTTCTTTTCTTCTCAAAAAAAGACTTTTCAGTCTGTTTAATTAACCTACGGTACAATACTTTTATACCAGGTTTTGGTATGTTTAGTGTTTTTTAAATAAAAACTTAATTTTATGATTTGTATTGTTTGTTCTTAAATGTTGATATCAGTTTTCTCAAAAATGAATTCTCAAAAAAATTTATCGGATGAATTTGTTTAATAACAATTTAAATTTTTTTTATTTTATTCCAAACCTAAAAATAGTTTTGTGACTTTAATTTTTTGTTTTACATAATTTTTTAAGAATTTAATCTATTTTTTCTGATGCAAATAATCATTTATAACAAGAAAATTTGGTTACGGCCTCATTTTATGGTTACCTATAGAACAAATTAAGCCCCAATATTTCGCTAAGGTATATCGGATCTAATTTATATGACTTATTTCCGTATTGTTAGATCTAAAATCAGTTACCCACGTGATAAGAAAACCTTTCTTCGTGAATCACCAGTATTAGTAATGAACAACACAAAAGATTTATGAGTAATAAAATAATTCACCATGCACAACAGTTAATGCGACTGAAAAGAAGCAATCTTTGGTTGAGTAGGCATATACATATCGAAATTAATTGTGTGTTAGTTCCTAACCGTTAACTAAGTTAATTAAGTGATTTGTAAGTCACACTATACTGGTGTTGTGTTAAATGTTATAAAGGAAATAACGAAGCGTCACCATTACTGAAGACAAACCATTAGAAATCTCTTCATTTCAAATACCAAGTCCAACCTTCAGGTTATCAATCTAACGTTAACCGGTACCCTTTATCATGGAGTATCATACGTTATACAATTGTATATTTCTTTTAAATTTTCTTTCTTCATTAACAGACTTAGTGGAAAAAGGCGCTATATTACATTTTTCAAAAACTTAGTTTTTGTAATTAATGAAAGCGTAAATTGCTTATTTAGTTATGAAAATAACTAAAATAAAATAGATGTGAGCTTTGATAGGAACTTGGATGTCGAAAATAAAATAGATAAATTTCAAGCTATTTGTGATATCATTAACAGGACACTGGGTAACAGAGCTAGAACAGAGATGGTAGTGGAGTTCTACAAGGTAATTGCAGCCCCAGCCCTTCTTTATGGAAGTGAGTCATGTTTTACCACAAAATGCCAAGAAAGTAGGATCCAAGCAGCTGAAATGAGGTTTTTAAGAAGGGTGAAGGGCTGTTCGAGGCTGGATCCAATACATAACGAGGAAATTAGATCTGAGTTAAGTGTATTCAGCTTGAATGAAAAAGTGGAGGAGTACCGGAATCAACGGGGGGCAACATTTGGAACGAATGCCATAGGGGAGAATACATTTAAAAGTGACGGAATATGTTCCAGTTTGAAGAAGGGAGGTGGGAAGACCTCGAAGAAAATGGCAATAGTCGAGATGTACGAGCTGGCATGTCTCGTGTTTGTGTAGACGTAGTATACAGAAAGGTTTGTGAGTTCGGAACAGGTTTATGCCTAACCTTTGATAGTAAGAAGAAGAAGAACTTATAAAAATAACATAAAATTCTCTGTCTCTAGAGCTTAAGGAAATACTAAAAGAAAAGCAGACTATGTACTGTAGGCCTACTTAATTTTACGTTCTACTTGATAGGAACGTGTTATCATTATGACCAGGAACGTAGCCAGGGGTAAACTTGAGAACTTTAGTCTCCCTTGAACGAGAATTATATAACTTCATACTAGATTAACAATCCGCGGGTCCCTGGTTGAATTCTTCAGATTCAGCCCCTCTCCTCCAAAAAAACCTTAATATCGTGTTATTAAAATACCGGTCATCCATTCTCAAAGGATATTATATAGTAAACAATATAGATTTTTAAATGAAATATTAAATGCATAAGGAACTTATAAGAAAAGTTATTCTAAATGTAGGCCTATTGAAAAGTTTTAAGAGCTTTTAAGTGCATAAAATAAATTTTCATGAAAGGGTAATATTTAGGTACCAAAATGAATAAAATCAGGCAATTCACAACAAAAAGCCTTGAGAAATGTAAACGTATTTCATTGTAAACTTATACATACTTTTTTTATTAAAACGCATCTTCATCCATTAAGCTTTTCAATTATTTTACAGGTAATATTAGAGATGTATGTGCTACGGGAATCTATCCGTAAATAAATAATCTTTAGAGGTAAAGATATAATGATTTGAATATTGTTAATAAAATTTATTTCAGGTAAATCAGAAGTTAATAATGAGCTTAGAATTATATTTATAAAAATGTATCGAATTTATAATTAAATACATGCAAGATTTGTTTTGTTTTATCCTATCGATAGATCGGTTAACATATTTCAAAAATATGGAACATTCGTTTATAAATTATAATTGTTATTTCATAATTTTAGTTCTACAATTCACTTTTATTTATACAGGGTGATTCATGAAGTTCTCCCCCCCACTTCTACAGCACATTGTACTAGTAAAAATAATGAAAAAATGTTATATAAACATAGGTCCGAAAACGCTTCGTTAGCGAGTTACAGCTAGCGAAAGTTTCGCCTGGATTTCAGTTCACCAGGTGAAATGAGGTCTTCCTGGAATTGTGGTAAGGTAGATTAAGGGGCAAATTCAATCATTTCTTATGGTTTTTGATCTGATAAATTGAATAAAACAGGTCCCAGATCTGTAAGTTAAATAGTTTTTAAGAAAACCAGTGTCAAATGCAAAAAATGGAGTGAAAAACTTATTTTTTCATCTTTGGGCAAGGATAACTGTGTTATTTCACCAAGAAACAGTTAAAATTTTTCAATAAAACATGTAGAAAATTTTATTCTGAACAAACCGGTGTAAATTAAGTACACAGAAAGCGAATAGATGTTTGATTAAATGAGTTTTTATTCATAAGAGTACAAAGTAAAATTAACCGGAAAAACTAAAATGAAAAAATGTGTTTTTTTTCACTCCATTTTTTTGCATTTGACACTGGTTTTCTCAAAAACTATTCGCTTTCTGTGTACTTTATTTACACCGGTTTGTTCAGAATAAAATTTTCTACATTTTTTATTGAAAATTTTTAACTGTTTCTTGGTGAAATAACAAAGTTATTCTTGCCCAAAGATGAAAAAATGTGATTTTCACTCCATTTTTTGCATTTGATACTGGTTTTCTCAAAAACTATTTAACTTACAGTTCTGGGACCTGTTTTATTCAATTTATCAGATCAAAAACCATAAGAAATGATTGAATTCGCCCCTTAATCTACCTTACCACAATTCCAGGAAGACCTCATTTCACCTGGTGAACTGAAATCCAGGCGAAACTTTCGCTAGCTGTAACTCGCTAACGAAGCGTTTTCGGACCTATGTTTATATATCATTTTTTCATTATTTTTACTAGTACAATGTGCTGTAGAAGTGGGGGGAGAACTTCATGAATCACCCTGTATATATATTTATTCAAACACATTCGTACTGTCAATGTTTATTCTTTGCTAATTTTATTCGTACCCTTCTGTGCTTCATGATCAGTGTAATTAAATACTGTAATTTAAATAATATGAAAACCGTATACGTTAGGCCTACTATAAATTGTAGATTAAAGAAATGTCTACAGTATCTTCGATAGTCTTCAAGTGATTTTAATTTAATATTTATTCATTAGTATAATTGTTGTTACTTCTGTTTGTATTAATTGTCTATTTTAATTATTATTATTATTAATTAATTATTCATATATTTTTGTATTCTCTTAGTTTTATGTAGTCTAGTATATATTTTTATCTGCTATGGTTGGTCGATGGCGGTTTGAGACAATTAAATTTAAATAAATAATTGATTAGAATGATAAAATATTTGTAGGCTATGAATCATAGCAATTAAGTTGTAGGTCGGAATGTATTTTTAAGTGTTTATCGTAAGGATTGAATGAATTGTTTAAGAAATCATGCATATTTTGCAATCAATGTCAAAGTAAATTACCTTTATTGAGATTGTTATCGGCTTCGCTAGGTTTTTGTATTTGCTGTTTATGTTGGACGTTGTCCTGCTGTGAGGCAGTCATTCTTCCGGTGTAACTGTTGGGTATGAGGTCGACCACGATTGAAGCGGAGGATGATGTGTTGATGAGGTCGGATCCAGCGGCCACTTGTTGGGTGCCGCTTCCGTTCTCGATCGAACCGTGGCCGTGTCCGGTGAGCATCGAAGTAGGAACCACACGAAACGACTGCATATTGTTAGTCCACCAGTCAACAACCGACTGAATGTTGTTAAAATGAGCGGTGAGAAGATGCGACGTAGCGCTCTCACTCAGAACACATCACTCCCCACACCTCGCCTGCTGCCTACCCATTCGAGGCCGGTGCAACGGGCAGCGCGTCTCCCGCCCTTCCCCCACCATCACACCACCACACGAACAGATAATGGAGCATTATAGCTCCTATGGGATACACTAACCTCACGCTGGTGGGGGACGAGGGGCGAATCCTTATTGGTCCTTTAAGTTAACACCGTCTCCGCCATTGGTCTACTCGTTTTGGGGCATCGATTTTTTTCTGAGGGCGGTGCAAGGGGAATTTTAAACGTGTCCTTCTCTCATCCTTCGTCCTGGATTCAGTATACGCCGCCCGCCGCACCCCGCAACCGTCACACCGCTGACGATCGGTGGTGGCCACTGAATAAGGTGACCGACTGAACCTTCCGACCTTCGCTCGCATTCACCGCCAATCGTTTCATTTCTAGCTGCGAACATTGTCCACCACCTTCCCTACTTATAATAGGCTGAATTATTACCTCGACTCTAAATCGAACGCTTATTTAACCCTACTAACGTTCGCAAACAAAATTTTACAAATTGTTTCAACCCTACGTTTTTTTATCTGGTTTCAGTTGCGGCGACTGGGAATTATAAGCTGGAGGACAAAAATATTTGTAGAAAACATCATGTACCCTTGGTCTGGGGATGGACAACAAAATTAAAAATGTAACTACAAAATGTTAAATTTTTATTCTGCTTAGTGAATATGGACAGAGAAGTAAAAGCTGAAAATTTAACATCTTTATTCCACTAAAGTAGTTTAAAAAAAATGTAGAAGAAGTTTTCCATCATGAACCATACAATAGGCCTATATTTCCGTTTTTTATAGGCTACTTCGAACTATAGATAAAATTTAACAGCATCCTATTATTTATAATTTTAAAAGGCAACGTAGGCTTCTAAATGCTCATTACATAGTAGCTATAATTATTTACAATTATGTTCAGTCTAGTGTTGAAGTCAGTAGCGATTCGACTAATAGGACTGACCGACAAATTACATTTTTTTTATTTGAAAATTTTACTTTCTCTTGTCTAATTATATGAATAAGTAGGCCTATATTAGCATGCCCCGCGCGGCTTCGCACACGAAACATGTGTAGGGCTTAATCAATTTTTTTAAATAAATTTGTAACAGAAATTGTCTATGTAGCTGCTAGGTCGACTGTATACTCCAACGATACACACACACACACACAAAACGTTTTGATAATCCCCCCCCCCGCGTAGCCTACGTCTCTCACCATTATTAAATCCCCTTCCTCTACTTCAACAGCAATACGTACTCATATGTTAATTAAAATAAAATACATAGACTACACATATTTATATTTATAAAAATCTTCATTAAGGCCCTTAAGGTTATAATTTTTGAAAATTTAAAAATAAAATGTTGCTGTGAATAGGCTTATAAATACGAATATGCTGTCCAAATTTCATGAAAATTCGTTCAGTAGTTTTGGAAATTAGCCTGCACAAAAAAAAACACGCTTTGTCTTTAAATACCTTGAACAATTAGAATTGGCACACACAGTTTTGGTGTTTATCTACTCCACGCTATGCCCCTTGCCATGCAACGACGGTACAGTCACAGAAGTATACAATCACTACTGTAATGTGCGACTCACGCACGGTCACTACGCTTTGTTTTCACTGTTAATAATAATCTGTCAGACATAATGATGTGGCTAATTTGTTTTCATATAGGCCTATGATTTTCTCTTCATTAGGCCTATATTACTTTCTCTTGCCTATATGAATATATAGGAAGGAAAGTATTGTTTTCATGTCGATTTTTCGAAATCGAGTTTTCACCGGATCTATACGTTTTCAGACCCCCTGAACCCAAAAAACATGTTTTTAGCGATTGGTCTGTGTGTGTGTCTGTGTGTGTGTGTGTGTCTGTGTGTGTGTGTGTCTGTGTGTGAACAGAATATCTCAAGAACGGAACATCGTACGAACTTGAAACTTAAGTTACATACCACTACCGGACGCGACACGAACATTTTCATCAAAATCGGTCAACCGGAAGTAGTAGTTTATTCGTATAATTTTTCACTTTTTTGCGATTTTCTCAAAAACTGGTCCTACGATTTTTTTTAAAATCGCCTATTTTACTCAATTTTTTATTCTCTACAAGATAGGGTAGGCGCCATGTTTGCTGAAATTCTCGGTGAGGCTGTTTTCACGTAAAAACGTTGTTTTTTTAAGATTACGGCTTTAATATAAATTTTAGCGCAAAAACTTATATAATAAAAGTTGTAGAGAATTTAAAAACCTACAACTTCTGTTTCAAACATTTTTTTGTATAACGCTTAGTTTAGCGGTAATTTGCGATTTTCTGTTTTTTTTCTCACGAAAACGTGAGAAAAATCGATTTTTTTAACATTTCGGTCTTAGTATGCATTTTACGACAAAAGTGTATATAATTAAATTTATAGAAAATTAAAAGATCTACAATTTTTGTTTAGAGCATTTTTCTCTACAGAGCCTAGTTTAGCGTGAAAGCGTGATTTTCCGTATTTTTAAGCCAAACTGAGTTCGATTGTCATTTTGCGTCATTCACTCATGATTAAAATAAGGTTATGTTTTTGAGGTTAGTTTTTGTTCATTTCTAATGTTTTAATACTAATGTTAGGTTTATTGTTAATTATTTGCATTGGCAAGATCATTAGCAGATCACTACTGTAATGTGGCGACTCACGCACGGTCACTACGCTTTGTTTTCACTGTTAATAATAATCTGTCAGACATAATGATGTGGCTAATTTGTTTTCATATAGGCCTATGATTTTCTCTTATTAGGCCTACATATTCAGACCAATTTGTTTAGTTAGTTGCGTGCATCTGTAAAATAGGCTATATAGTTTAGTGAGCTTTTGCAGTTTATTTCTTGTAATTTATAGGCTAATTTAAATTTTACTGGGAGAAATTAAATACATATATTAAAATAAAATAATTATTTGTATGTTTATATATTGAAATAAAGTTGTAGGCTAGGCATTTGCGTACATTAAAATTTTTAGACCTTGTTGAAAGAATAGGTTACGGATAGCCTATACTTTATGCGGAACTGTGTGTACAGGTAGAGCAAGAGTTGTGCCAGTTCGAATTATCCACAGTATAATAGACTATTAGTATTAGATAGAAAAAAAAAGTATTGTTTTCATGTCGATTTTTCGAAATCGAGTTTTCACCGGATAGGCTATAGGCCTACACGTTTTTAGATCCCTTGGACCCCAAAAAACATGTTTTTAGCGATTGGTCTGTGTGTGTATGTGTGTGTGTGTCTATGCGTGAAGAGAATGTATCAAGAACGGAACATCGTACGAAATCAAATCTTAAAACTTAAGTTACACCGGAAGTAGTAGTTTATTCGTGTCATTTTTCACTTTTTGCGATTTTCTCAAAAAACAGCTCCTACGATTTTTTTAAAAAATCGCCTCATTTACTAAATTATTTATGCTCTACAAGATAGGGTAGGCGCCATGTCTGCTGAAATTCTTGGGAAGCTTGTTTCTTCGTAAAGAAAATGTTTTTTTTAGATTGCGATTTTAATATGCATAGAGCACGAGCTGCTTCTAGACCGCTCGATGAAATTATTGTTTCAACAAGCACAATTTGAACCAAGTGAGAGCAACGAAACACTGTAAACCACCGCCAGTCATTCAACAGCAGCCACCGCAGCATTATGTCTTCGAACGACGACAAATGCAATAATGGGAATGACCAGTGCAGTTTTGGTGATTTTTTTCATGTTCTTTTACAGATTTTTATGAAATAACTTCTTGGAAAATTCTATTCAGGCTGCAAGAAATGTTTGGTTTTAAACATTGAATATTGATGAACAATTTATGTAATAATAATAAATAAAATTTACTTGTCATGCAGGATGTTAAAATATGTCAGTTATAACAAAGAAAACAAGTAGGAACAAAGAAAAATAATAAAAGGATGTTTAGAAAATACACACAGATTTGTAGAGAAAAGAGACTGAAAAATTATGGTTTTATGATGTCATTTGTTAGACCTAAATATCGACATTCTTGTAGGAAGCTACAAGTGAATAAAGCTATAGGCCTATTAATAGCTTCAAATGTTCGTAAATCTGTAGACAACCCAAACAATTATAGCTTATAATAGGCCTAATTATAATTGGTCCCGACTACTAAACCACACAAAAAAATAGGTTGATGAACATATCAATCCGAGGTGGTAGCACTGGACTTAGGCCTAGTCTAATTCTCAATTATGAAGCAGATACTTAGGCTAATTAGACGTAAGTCAGTGTTATAAAATAATAATTACAAAAAGTGTTTACGATTTAAATATATAAATATAGGCTAGTTTAAAAGTTTATAACATTGTTATTGTTTATATTTTATAATTTTCCTTTTCCTGTAGTTTTGCTGCTCTGAACTTTTTTTTCTCTCGCCAGTATAGTCACTTGAGTCACGAGTTTACCCTTGTTTACAACGAGGGGTAAAGGGGGAAAAGCATCAGTGCGCATCCGCGACTGCTTTAATTTCAGTACAGTCGGACGTTAAACCAAAAAAAAAAAAAAAAAAAAAAAAAAAAATTTAATTTCAGTACCCTACGACAAACATAACTTATACTATACCCAAAGCAATTACAGTAGACCTATATCGCGGAACCTTTAGTAGGTTAGCTGTAGGCTACGAATATAACTGTTTGTTACCGAAAAACATAAATGTTAGTTTCTCGAAAACGTGGTCAAACTATTCACAG
Organism: Catonia carolina; assembly: GCA_035578175.1. Classification (NCBI taxonomy): domain Eukaryota; kingdom Metazoa; phylum Arthropoda; class Insecta; order Hemiptera; family Achilidae; genus Catonia; species Catonia carolina. The sequence goes on along the minus strand of JAQMRL010000007.1, from coordinate 38,189,328 downwards.
TGCTGAACGAAATCTAATATGAATGTAATAAAATGCTGTAAATTGAAGCTAAACAAAAATGCCTATCCGTGCCTCTTAACAAAAGCCGTGAGTGAGCGGCTAACTACTGAGATGTTTCTCTTTCCACAATTCGAAAAATAAATAAGGAAATTAAAGACGTGAAGAAGATATTCTTCAATAGTTTTGTTGACACCTGGTAAAAAAAAGAAACAGTTAGGTAGATACTAGAGAGACTGATAGTGAAGACGCCGGTGGCAGCGATAGTAAAGAAGTCGATTCATTCGTAGAAAATTTGTTCCAATGAAATTTTTTTTTGCATCCAGGAGACTCCGCATGACAAATGTCAAGAAAAAGCTGATAAACAAAAAGTTTATCAAAATGATAAATTCATCACTTACCACCAAAAATTTGTTTCTGCTACTGCTTACTTCAGCAGGCTTGTCATGAACCCCATTGTATCAAATATTACATAGAATTAAAAATTAACAAGTCTAACAATAATAAATTCATCACTTAGCCTAATAATAATAGTCTATTAATAACATAGGTAATTACCTATATTTTTTGTTTAATAACAGCGTAAGTATAAATTAGAAAATAATTATAAATTAGATAGCCTACATATAGTTTTTCTTATTTTTAGTGTGTAACTTAATTTCTTAATTGCGTTTCATTATAAAAGAGTTATAACTTATATTTTCGTAGTCAACATTTTTTGCTCTTTGTTTCCTAACCGAAATTAGGAACCACCTGTATCCGAAATAAGGCAACCATTTCAAGGGTATCACAAAATGCGTGTTTTTCATTTACAAATTTGTAACAATTTAACCACAAGAAAAATTTTAATCTGGCAAAGTGAGAATGAAAGAGTATTGAATGGGCTTTCTAATGTATCAATTATTGTTAAGTTTACTTTTTTAGTTCCTTTGTAATCAAGCGACAGAAAAAAGTATCCGAAATATGGCACCTTTCCCCTACCAATAATTAATTTTTCCCCGCTACTGCTTAACTCAGGAGGCTTGTCATGAACCCCTTTGTATCAAATATACACAATAGCCTATTTGTTTAATTAGAAGTTAAATGCTTTTCAACCAAAAACTATTTAGAAAGGAATTCGTGCACACTGTGAAATGTTTCATCAATCAAATATTGTTTTAGCTTTTTTTTAAAATGCCTTAAATTGTCACAACTTTTTAAACCTTGAGGCAATTTATTGATGTATTTTCTACCTGCATAAGTTGGTTTTTGTTCAAACAATTTAGTATTGTGATTAGCAACATAATAATCGATTCTGTTTCTTGTGTAGTGGTTGTGAACATCTAAATTCTGTAAAAAGGTATTTTTCTTTGTGTACATTATCACTTCTAAAATGTACAAAGAAGGAACTGTGAGCAATCGCAGCTCTTTAAATAGTGATCTGCATCAATAAGGTAGCTGGTAGCCTAATTACAGTAAATTAAACATTTCTAGTCATACCTGTAATTAAGCTTTAGGCAATATTACAGGTCTCATTTATTTCTTATGAGGTTTGTGAAGAATTTCTCGGAATAAACCACAGCTTACAAAATGTACATAGTAACTGCACGGTAGTGAAATATAAGAGTAGTGAGTGTCTCACTATTGAGGTTGGCGGCACTGTTAATTATTCACTTCCCTTTCTCACAGCCCATTCATACGCAAAAGTTAATCTGGTGACTAAAGTACCTATAATAAGCCAGGCAAGATATCATCTTCTGGCACTGGTCCGCAGGTAGTAGACTATATTGCCTTCATTGCTGCACTTATTTCTCTTTAGGCATCTTCTCTTAATTTTTTTTAAACATGAGACTTGGGTTTTGGATCCCATAGGCCTAATAAAGAATGGTCTTATACAGGTCAATTAGTTTTGAGACATTTTCCTCTGACCACTCCACAATTAGGCCTAAATTGTAAATGTCGGAACAAAATATAAAATCGAAAACTAAATTTATAATAAAAAAGTAAATATAATATAGAATACATAAGTAACGAAAAGTATAGACAATAAAAAGATACAGTAAATATACTATATGAGTATATAAATGAGACTGGATGTTCAAGACATGCTCGTGGGAAGTCACAACGCCGTCCAAATATGAAATAGCTAGTACCTTTGTGTTCGACAGATAAACCGATTGGAAACAGGACGGCCTCGAGCACGTTTGGAGCTCGTTGTAAACACCGTCCAAATATAACGAATAATTTGCTCCCATCATGCTCCGCTCGAGCATCTATACGATACTTTAGGAATGGTCGGGCTGAATCTGTACAACACTGTACGTCATACATTTATCATCCTCATCTCATTGGGTCATAGAGTTGCTTATTATTGTAAATTGAACAGATTTCAACATATACACATTCTTCTTCTTAACGTGCCTGTCCGGTTCGAACGTTGGCTACCATCATAGCTATCTTGGTCCTGTCCTCTGCAATGCGGAAAAGTTGGGCTGAGCTTTGTCCATACCAGTCTCTCAGGTTAGCAAGCCAGGATATTCTTTTTCGGCCTGGCCATCTTCCACCATCCAATCTACCCTGCAGGATGCGCTGCAACAGTTCATATCTACCGTGGTTCCTCATAATATGACCAAGGTATTCCAACTTGCGACACTTTGTGATGTTTATTACCTCCGGTTTCTTGCTCATTCGGCGCAGTACCTCGGTGTTGGTCACCCTGTCCGTCCATGGTATCTTCAACATTCCTCTGTACAACCAAAGTTCGAAGGCTTCAAGTTTAGCAGTGGTTGCCTTCGTCAACGTCCAAGTCTCCACTCCATACAGAAGCACGGAAAACACGTAACACCGTAAGAGCCGCAACTTAGTGCCCATAGTGAGATCATGACTCCTAAACGCCGAACTCATTGCGTGAAACACACTCCTTGCCTTACCAATACGGCACTTGATCTCTTGTACGTTATCCCAAGCTTCATTAATAATAGTGCCCAAATATGGATACCTCTCCACGCGCTCAATTCTTTCGTGTTTTATATATAGGTTTACACCAGTCATCAGTCCCCTGCTAAATACCATTAATTTGGTTTTGACGATGTTGATGTCCAGGCCATATTTCTCGCTCACTTCTGTTATTCTGTTCATTAGTTTTTGCAGTTCCTCTAATGTATTAGCGAACACAATTGTGTCATCTGCATATCGTACATTATTTAGTTTGACACCATTTACTGAGATACCCTCTTCTATATCCTGCAGGGCCTCCTTGAAGATGTGCTCTGAATAGAGGTTGAAAAGTATTGGCGAGAGAATACAGCCCTGCCTAACCCCACGGCGTATTTCGACCTGTTCTGTATGATCTTCTTCCACTCTCAGCACTGCCGATTGATTCCAGTATAAGTTGGCGATCACCCTTATATCCTTCCCATCCAGTCCAGTTCGTCTGAGAA
>JAQMRL010000007.1:37255170-37483312 GCA_035578175.1 Catonia carolina | reverse complement strand
CACATATCAGAGTGCGTCAAAATTGATGTAATAAAATTTGTAGAAAATTGTAAACATATAACTTTTAGTTTTAACATTTTTTTCTACAGCGCTTTATTTAGCGTCAATTAGTGATTTACTGTACTTTTCTTATTAAAATAAGTAAAAATATGAGATATTTTAAGATGCATTTTACGATAAAAGTGCATACGATTAAAGTTGTTGTTGTTTAGGTCAACAGCCGAAAGGCTGGTTTAAACCTCTAGAGGTTTTACTAAACAAAAACGAGGAGTGAGGTGGTTTACTATTGCCTTCCTCACTGAGTTAGAAGCGTACGCTTATCAACATGCCAGGCCCAACGAAAAGCATCTACTTTACACCCTGCAAATGACACCTTCACTTTATTCACCACAGGGTCTGGCTGTATAGTGAAATTCATTACTCTCAAAGGAGATAACTCTGACTAATGTCTTTTAAACCTCTACCTCTTCTGTTCTTAAATAGTTCAGTCATATAATTGGCTGACTATGTGATAAGAAACAGAACAATTTTTGTAGCCCTGGAACCAACAGATCGAGTGCAATTAATTAAACACTCCACCTGCCTGTTATGGGCAAACTATTACAGTTATTGACAATCAAAAAGGGTACAAGTTTTATTTCAAGCATTTTCTCCACAAAGCCTTAGTTTAGCATCAATTTATGATTTTCCGTATTTGTTTTAATCCTAACAGATGATTTTTTATTTAATGCCCATTTATACATTATTAAAATTAGGTACGTTTTTCATTTTATACTGTTTACTTACGCCCATAGCAGACAGTTGGAGTGTCAAATTATTTACATTCAATCTGTTCGTTGCAGGGCTAAAATAAATAGTTCTGTTTCTTATCACATGGTCAGCCAATTAAATGACTGAATCATTTAAGAACAGAAGAGGTAGAGGTGTAAAAGATACTAATCAGAGATATCTCCTCTGAAAGTAATGAATTTTATTATATGTACAGCCAGACCCTGTGGTGAAATGAAGTGAAGGTGTCATTTGCAGAGTGGAAAATGTGCTTTTCAGAGGGCCCGGCATGCTGATAAGCGTACTTTTCCACTCAGTGAGGAAGGCAATAATAAACCACCTCACTCCTCGTTTTTACTTAGTAAAACCTCTACAGGTTCAAACCAGCCTTTCGGCTGATGACCTAAAACAACAACTGTTTACTTCTGATTAAAGTTAAGTTATGTTTTTAATTATTTGCATTGGCAAAAAAGTTATATGAGTGTTTCACATCTGATTTTTTTATTGATGAAAGGTTGTACAAAAGGTTAGCGTGAGTAGTTTACTGATAATTAATTAATGAAGGAATCTACGCGGAACAATTTTCTAGTACTTCAAGGTACTCAGTATAATACAGTTGTAATGAAATTTGCAAAAATAATAAGTAGAACAGGTTTATAAATAAAACTAATAAAAATTTTAATATGATTTGAATGGATCGAAGAATTTACTGTGGAGTGAATCGACAATTGAAATGATCCTTGTAACCAACTAACCTTAATGACCTATTCGTCTAATGAAGGTTCATTGACTGAAATTTGAAGTGAATCGACATTTCATATAAATTTCAATTACATTTTCATTGCACAAGTATGCAATATAGGTCATTACAGGGTATAATTGTTAACTTATCACTGTTATACGAGGGAAGTTAAAAAAGTTATGCTTTTTCATCTAAAATATTTATTTAATATTATAATGTAAAAATCTGGTGTGAAACACTCACACTAGTTTCTCTTGCCAATGCAAATAATGAACAATATAACCTAACATTAGTAATAAAACATTAGAAATAAACAAAAAACTAACCTCAAAAAACATAACCTTATTTTAATCATCAGTGAAAGACGCAAAATGAAAATCAATCTCAGTTTGGCTTATGAATACGGAAAATCACTCTTTTACGCTAAACTAGGCTTTGTAGAGAAAAATGCTTATAATAAAAGTTGTAGATCTTTTGATTTCCTATAATATGAATTATACACTTTTGTCGTAAAATACATACTAAGGCCGAAATCTTAAAAAGTCGATTGTTTTACATGTTTTCGTGAGAAAAAACAGAAAAATAGTAATTATCGCTAAACTAAGCACTATAAAAAAAAATGTTTAATATAAAGTTGTAGGTTTTTAAGTTCTCTACAACTTTTATTATATACTTTTTTGTACTTAAATGCATTTTAAAGTTGCAATCTTAAAAAAAAATTTTTTTTACGATAGACCTTCCCTAGAATTTCAGCAGACATAGCGCCTACCCTATCTTGTAGACCATAAAAATTTACACATGGTAAATGAGGCGATTTTTTAAAAAAAATCGTAGGAGTTATTTTTGAAAAAATCGCAAAAACGTGAAAAATGACACGAATAAACTGCTACTTCCGGTTGACCGATTTTGATGAAAATGTTCGTATTGGGTCCTCTAGTAGTATCTAACTTAAGTTTCAAGTTTCAAGTTCGTACAATGTTCCGTTCTTGAGATGTTCTGTTCACACACACACACACACACAAACCGATCGCTGAAAACATATTTTTTGGGTTCAGAAGGTCTGAAAACGAGTAGATCCGGTGAAAACTCGATTTCGAAAGATCGACATGAAACAATACTTTCCTTCCTATATATGTATATAAGCAAGAGAAAGTAAAAATAAATAAAATAGATGAAATCTAGATAATTACATTTTACTTTTCCATATAATTTCCGAAATATTTTAGGCATTTTTTCAAGCGGTACACAAGTATATGTGGAATTATTCGATTAATTATTCGACTGAATTGAGTAAAATTTTTGTTATACTGTATTTTGCACATCGTCATGATCGACCAACACGCCAGAAACTAAACTTCTGTTGATGGAACGGGAATTTACAACTTCATTATCAACGATAAAGATGAAATTCGAGCCACCAACTCGAAAAAGTTTTCTGTTTTCTTGCATCACGTGTGTTATTATTAATATTTATTTTTAAAGCGAAAAGCTATTGTCAAAGCTGATCATTACAAAATGACTCTTGAAAAACTATTCGTGCACTCAACAATAAACCCCCAGAAAAACTTTCATAATTTTCCAAAATGGCAATGCACGCCTGCATTCCACAATATCAACTTTCTCGCTTTTTACTTTCTCTTGCCTATATGAATATAAGGAAGGAAAGTATTGTTTTCATGTCGATTTTTCGAAATCGAGTTTTCACCGGATCTATACGTTTTCAGACCCCCTGAACCCAAAAAACATGTTTTTAGCGATTGGTCTGTGTGTGTGTGTGTGTGTGTGTGTGTGTGTGTGTGTGTGTGTGTGTGTGTGTGTGTGTGTGTGTGCGCGTGCGTGCGTGTGTGTGTGTGTGAACAGAATATCTCGAGAACGGAACATCGTACGAACTTGAAACTTGAAACTTGAAACTTAAGTTGCATACCACTACCGAACCCGACACGAACATTTTCATCAAAATCGGTCAACCGGAAGTAGTAGTTTATTCGTGTAATTTTTCACTTTTTTGTGATTTTCTCAAAAACTGGTCCTACAATTTTTTTTTAAATCGCCTTATTTACTCAATTTTTTATTCTCTACAAGATAGGGTAGGCATCATGTTTGCTGAAATTCTGGGTGAGGCTGTTTTTACGTAAAAACAGTTTTTTTAAGATTACGGCTTTAATATGCAATTTAGAGCAAAAATGTATATAACAAAAGTTGTAGAGAGTTCAAAATTCTACAACTTTTATTTCAAACATTTTTTTGTATAACGCGTAGTTTAGCAGTAATTAGCGATTTTCTGATTTTTCTCACGAAAACGTGTGAAAAATTATTTTCTTAAGATTTTGGCCTTAGAATGCATTTTACTACAAAAGTGCATATAATAAATTTTATAGAAAATAAAAAGATCTACAACTTTTATTTAAAAAATTTTTCGCTACAGAGCCTAGTTTAGCGTGAAAGAGTGATTTTCCGTATTTTTAAGCCAAATAGTTAGATTTTCATTGTTTTTGAAGTTAGTTTTTTGTTTATTTCTAATGTTTTATTGCTAAAATTAGGTTATATTGTTAATCATTTGCATTGGCAAGAGAAAGTTGTGTGAGTGTTTCACACCAGATTTTTTATTTATTAATTAAATGATAATGGATAAATAACCATTTGGCTATTGGAAGTAAGGAGAGAAGCCATAGAAAGAATTACTCCATTACTCCAGGAACATATAATTTTGTTAGCTCTTCTACCGGTTTCGATAATTAGTTTTCTATTTTTACTTTCTCTTGCCTATATGAATATATAGGAAGGAAAGTATTGTTTTCATGTCGATTTTTCGAAATCGAGTTTTGACCGGATCTATACGTTTTCAGACCCCCTGAATCCAAAAAACATGTCTTTAGCGATTGGTCTCTGTGTGTGTGTGTGTGTGTGCGTGCGCGCGCGCGCGCGCGCGTGCGTGCGTGTGAGTGCGCGCGCGCGCGCGCGTGTGTGTGTGTGTGCGCGCGCGTGTGTGTGTGTGTGTGTGTGAACAAAATATCTCAAGAACGGAACATCGTACGAACTTGAAACTTGAAACTTAAGTTACATACCACTACCGGACCCGACACGAACATTTTCATCAAAATCAGTCAACCGGAAGTAGTAGTTTATTCGTATAATTTTTCACTTTTTTGCGATTTTCTCAAAAACTGGTCTTACGATTTTTTCTAAAATCACCTGGTTTACTACATTTTTTATGCTCTACAAGATAGGGTAGGCGCCATGTTTGCTGAAATTCTGCGTGAGGCTGTTTTTTACGAAAAAACATTTTCTTTTTAAGATTGCGGCTTTAATACGCATTTTAGCGCAAAACGTTATATAATAAAAGTTGTAGAGAATGTAAAATTCTACAACTTTTATTTCAAATATTTTTTTGTATAACGCTTAGTTTAGCGGTAATTAGCAATTTTCTGTTTTTTTCTCACAAAAACGTGTGAAAAATTGTTTTTTTAAAGATTTCGGCCTTAGTATTCATTTTATGACACAAGTGTATATAATAAAATTTATAGGAAATTAAAAGACCTACAACTTTTATTGAGAGCATTTTTCTCTACAGAGCCTAGTTTAGCGTGAAAGTGTGATTTTCCGTTTTTTTAAGCCAAATTGAGTTCGATTTTCATTTTGCGTCATTCACTCATGATTAAAATAAGGTTATGTTTTTGAGGTTAGTTTTTGTTTATTTCTAATATTTTATTAATAATGTTAAATTTATTGTTAATTATTTGCATTGGCAAGAGAAAGTTGTGTGAGTGTTTCACACCAGATTTTTAAATAAATTCTTATGTTTGCATATTTTATTGTTTTTTAAATTTGTATATATAATTATATAGTAGCATACTTTTTTAATAAAATGTCTTACTAGTTTAATTAGTATTTAAGTAACTAACATGTAGTTATAATTACTAACACACTAATAGATTACCGTAGTAGTGTGCAGTAGTCAAGGGGTTATATTTTATTATATATGTTATTATATATGAAGGTATTGTTTTCATGTATATTTTTCGAAATCGAGTTTTCACCGGAAATACAAGTTTTCAGGCCCCCGAACCCAAAAACATGTATGTCAGGTATATTATAAAAATATCAACATGACAGGTATCCTATAAAAATATGACAATTGTATTGTGGCTGGGCTGTAATAAAATTAAATTAAAAGGATTATTAAAAATGTACCGTGTTTTACACACGAGAATTAGTGTTTCCTTTGAACAGGATTTAATTAAAAAAAAAAAAAAAATTCTTTAAATTTAAGTATGATTTTGTTGTTCGTGAGGTAGTGTGAGTGTTTAAAACGTATTCCAAGTAGATGTCTCCATTCTTCTACTCCATTCAGCTGTAATAACCTGTAAATTTTACTCAACCACTTACCTGTTTTAAAATAATCTATATTAAAGGTTGCCTCCACCAGGACGTCGTAGAACGGCCCAACGTCCAAAACCCTGAAATTTCCTATGAAGGAATTTAAAAAAAGGAAAGTTTGGGGGAAGTTTTGATAGGAGAATCAAAACCATGCTTCCAGTTGTTACTGTGAAATATCAGCTCAGATTTCTCTAGAGAGCCACTGTTCTCGCTTTGTGGTTTGCGAGAAAATACGGCTGTTTTCAGATTACGGAATCCTTTCAGACAGTGAACATAAATTTTGTAAGCAAAACATATTGCAACTTAATAAAAATCACCATACAAGGCCATTGGTGAATAAATCTTGGAGAAACAAGAAATTTCAGTAAATTCGCCAAGACATATACCTTTTTGTGTTTATAAATAAGCAAACACGGTGCAGTGTTAAATATGGAGGTTCAAAAATAAATTTTGTAGGTACTGAATCTTTAAAACAGTACCCAGAAGCGTTATAACTGTACTGAATAACGTTCATTCAAGTATCACCCATTATGAATACAATTCAATGTTGGAGTACATCCATCTGAAAAACTTATTTCTAAGACTAGACTAACAAAACAGGAAGATATTCTTTTAAAATAAAAAAACAAGAGACGAATTTTAGTTCAACATTTTAGATTTATTTTTATAAATTTATATTTTTTTAAACGTTTTTTTTTTTGGTATTTAATTTAAAGTTTTTAACATTTTATAATTAAAATTTTAAATAATATTTCTTCTTTTTTTAAATTTGAACAGAATTAAATTATTTTTGTTAATTATTTTTATTTTTATATATTTTTAACGTATTTAAAGTAGGTATTTAATTTAAAGTTTTTAACATTTTATAATTAAAATTGTGTTTTTATTATTAGCCCATTATTATTATTTTTAATATTATTATTATTATTATTATTATTATTATTATTATTATTTAATCAAAAAAACTAAATGATTTCACTAATTCTACATGAATGTTTTTTTTTATTTACTATTATTTAACTATATTTTTGTTTTATATTTTCCATTTAAAATGGTTCTAAAAAAAGGTTATTTTTTTCTTTTCTTCATTTTTTTTTATTTAGTTGTACAAAAGAAAATTAAAAGAAAATTACCTTTTTTAGTGAGTATCCAATCACAGCACCTTAGAAGAACTTTACGCGTACACAATAGGAAAAAACACTCAGACGATTTTCTTGCACACACACGGCTGACCGGGGCGCTAATTACAGGCGTACGGAGGGGGGAAAACCAATCAAACTAGCCGTTATGAAAGACGTTGACAATCCGGCGTAAAACAAACGCGTTAATTGGCCGCAAAAAGTGCTGAAGTAACGGTAGGCCCCTCTACAAAAAGTACGTAGAGATGGAACTGAAAAATTGTTCCCAGGATCCAGAATTGCCAAGTAAGGGTTTTAAACAGTGAGAACTGAAAATAGGCCTTTAGGCTTTCTTATTTCCCACGAGAAAACGCGATGTAAAAACATGTGAAATATAATCAACTAGAATGAACTAATAAAACGTGATTTCTTTATGAAATAATAAAAATTATTGAAAAGAAATACGTTATGTAAAATTACAAACTTTTATTCATAATAAAATAATATTTTTCTTCCTTAACGAATAAAGAAAAAAAACACCATTTTAATTATTTTAGAAAGACAAAAATTTGATCAACTCCAAGGGTCTAGGGAGATTTCCAACAAAAGTCGAAAATTTGGAATAGTAAAGTCAAAAACTTTACAATGTATCTAGCGATTGGTCTGTAAATGAACAAAATATATCAAGAACCTAATAGTGTACAACGCTGAAACTGGTAACTTAAGTTAGTTTCTATAAGAGGACCGGACGTGAACATTTTCATCAAAATCGGTTAACCGAAAGTAGTTTATTAGTGAAATTTTTAACTTTTTTGCGATTTTCTCATAAACAGCGCCTCAAATTCGCCTCATTACTACATTTTTTATGCTCTACAGTCTATAAGATAGGGTAAGCGTTATTTCTGCTAAAATTCTTGGGAGGTCTGTGGTCTCGTGGTAAAAATTATTTTTTAAGGTTGCGGCCTTACATTCTAGGGCAAAAGTGTAAATATGCTTAGAGTTGCAGAACATTTAAAACACCTACAACTTTCATTTCAAACATTTTTTTACAACGGCAACGGTTAGTTATATTTTGCTCATCAAAACGAGTAAAAAACGGATTTTTTTTTAATATTGCGGCCTTAGAATGCATTTCATGACAAAAGTGTGTATAATCAAGGTTATAGGAAATTAAAAAATCTGGTGTGAAACACTCACACAACTTTCTCTTGCCAATGCAAATAATTAACAATAAACCTAACATTAGTATTAAAACATTAGAAATGAACAAAAACTAACCTCAAAAACATAACCTTATTTTAATCATGAGTGAATGACGCAAAATGACAATCGAACTCAGTTTGGCTTAAAAATACGGAAAATCACGCTTTCACGCTAAACTAGGCTCTGTAGAGAAAAATGCTTTAAACAAAAGTTGTAGATCTTTTAATTTTCTATAAATTTAATTATATACACTTTTGTCGTAAAATGCATACTAAGACCGAAATGTTAAAAAAATCGATTTTTCTCACGTTTTCGTGAGAAAAAAAACAGAAAATCGCAAATTACCGCTAAACTAAGCGTTATACAAAAAAATGTTTGAAACCGAAGTTGTAGGTTTTTAAATTCTCTACAACTTTTATTATATAAGTTTTTGCGCTAAAATTTATATTAAAGCCGTAATCTTAAAAAAACAACGTTTTTACGTGAAAACAGCCTCACCGAGAATTTCAGCAAACATGGCGCCTACCCTATCTTGTAGAGAATAAAAATTTGAGTAAAATAGGCGATTTTAAAAAAAATCGTAGGACCAGTTTTTGAGAAAATCGCCAAAAACTGAAAAATTATACGAATAAACTACTACTTCCGGTTGACCGATTTTGATGAAAATGTTCGTGTCGCGTCCGGTAGTGGTATGTAACTTAAGTTTCAAGTTTCAAGTTCGTACGATGTTCCGTTCTTGAGATATTCTGTTCACACACAGACACACAGACACACACACAGACCAATCGCTAAAAACATGTTTTTTGGGTTCAGGGGGTCTGAAAACGTATAGATCCGGTGAAAACTCGATTTCGAAAAATCGACATGAAAACAATACTTTCCTTCCTATATATTCATATAGGCAAGAGAAAGTAAAAATCTACTAGTTTATTTCAAGTACTTTTTGCTACAGAGCTTAGTTTAGCTTCAATTAGTGATTTCCCGTATTTTTAAATCGAACAGAGGTTTATTTTCATTCTGTGTCATTCGCTCTTCAATAAAATTAGGTTATGTTTTTCATTTAACATTGTTTACTAATGATTAAACATAGGTTATTTGTTTCATTATTTACCTTGGCAAGAGAAAGAGTGTTTCACACCAATTTTTGTTTACTTTCTCTTGCTATATGAATATATAGGAAAGAAAGTATTGTTTTCATGTCGATTTTTCGAAATCGAGTTTTCACCGGATCTATACGTTTTCAGACCCCCTGAACCCAAAAAACATGTTTTTAGCGATTGGTCTGTCTGTGTGTGTGTGTGTGTGTGTGTGTGTGTGTGTGTGTGTGTCTGTATGTGAACAAAATATCTCAAGAACGGAATATCGTACGAACTTGAAACTTGAAACTTAAGTTACATACCACTACCGGACCCGACACGAACATTTTCAACAAAATCGGTCAACCGGAAATAGTAGTTTATTCGTGTAATTTTTCACTTTTTGTGATTTTCTCAAAAACTGGTCCTACGATTTTTTTAAAAATCGCCTGATTTACTAATTTTTTTATGCTCTACAAGATATGGTAGGCGCCATGTTTGCTGAAATTCTCGGTGAGGCTGTTTTCACATAAAGAAATTGTTTTTTTAAGATTGCGGCTTTATTATGCATTTTACCGCAAAAATGTATATAATTAAAGTTGTAGCGAATATAAAATTCTACAACTTTTGTTTCAACATTTTTTTGTATAACGCTTAGTTTAGCGGTAATTAGCGATTTTCTGGTTTTTTTTTCACGAACACGTGTGAAAAATCGATTTTATTAAGATTTCGGCCTTAGTATGCATTTTGCGACAAAAGTGTGTATAATTAAATTTATAGGAAATTAAAACATCTACAACTTTTATTGAGAGCATTTATCTCTACAGAGCCTAGTTTAGCGCGAAAGAGTGATTTTCCGTATTGTTAAGCTTAACTGAGGTCGATTGTCATTTTGCGTTTTTCACTCATGATTAAAATAAGGTTATGTTTTTTGAGGTTAGTTTTTTGTTTATTTCTAATGTTGTATTACTAATGTTAGGATTATTGTTTATTATTTGTATTGACAAGAGAAAGTTGTGTGAGTGTTTCACACCAGATTTTTTTAAATTACGTTTTAAATGATAAAAATAAATAATTTATAACATAATCTATGAACGTTAGTCGGTAGTCTGTATGTTAGGGACAACAAGGTCGTTCTATACTTTCTCTTTACCTAGTATTACTAGCATTGAATTTAATCGAATAAACTTCAGCAACTAAATAGGCTCAGGTAGCCTTTGCATATAATACTTCTAGAAAATGTGCTGTAGCAAGTCAATTCAGTACTTTGTTTTATAAAAAAGTAACACATGCACACACAAGCAAACAATTAACTCTAATTACTGTATTTTAATTGTTGATACAATTAATTGATTAATTAGTCTCTCAGTATTTAAACTTACAATAGTTGAGTACTCTTCAAAAGGTTAAATGTCATTAAATTTTTATCATTTGCTTTGAATTTTAAACTTCATGTAACCTAATGACTTCAAAAGTGCATGTACAAAAATCTGGTATGAAATACTTACACGACTTTCTCTTGCCAATGTCAGTAAGTAACAGTATAACCTAACATTAGTAATAAAACATTAAAAATAAACGATAAACTAACCTCAAAAAACATAACCTATTTTTAATCATGAATGAATGATGCATAATGAAAACCAACCTTCGTTTGGCTTAATACAGAAAATCACTTTTTAACACTAAACTAGGTTCAATACAGAAAAATGCTTGAAATAAAAGTTGTAGATTTTTTAATTTTCTAAAAATTTAATTGTACGCATTTTTGTCGTAAAATGGATACGACGGCCGAAATCTTAAAAAATCGATTTTTTACAGATTTTCATGACAAAATAACAGAAAATCACTAACTACCGCTAAACTAAGCGTTACACAAAAACATGTTCGAAATAAATGTTGTAGGATTTTAAATTCTTTACGATTTTTATTACATACTGTTTGCGGTAAAATGCATATATTAAGGCTACAATATTAAAATCACCAATTTTTTCTACGGGAGAACAGCCTCCCCAAGAATTTCAGCAGACATGGCGCCTCTTCTATCTTAGTAGACCATACAGAATGTAGTAAATGAGGTGATTTAAAAAAGATCGTAGGAGCCGTTTTTGAGGAAATCGCAAAAAAGTGAAAAATTACACGAATAAACTACTTACGGTTGACCGATTTTGATAAAAATATTTATTTTGGGTCCTCTAGTGGTACCTAACTTAAGTTTTAAGTTTCAAGTTTGTACGATGTTCCAATCTTGAGATATTCTGTTCACGCGCGCGCACACACACACACAGACACACACACACACACACACACACACACACACACACACACACACACACACACACACGTTTAATTTGCTTTATTTTTTTAAGTTTGTTATGTTTAAAACCTTATATTTTGATTAATTTTGATTGTGTAGGGAACGTACTTACAATAGCTTAACGATCAGTGAAAAATATAATTTCTGTTTGTAAATTGTGTCCAGGAGACTCCCGAGGAAGTATATGACATGTCAAGATCTTATAAGTTAATAAATAACACCGGAACAAATACATATTATTTTATCACACATTTACTACTAAATGATTAGCCTATACTTACTATAATAATAAGTGCGTCACCTTTTAATATTTACACAATAATACTTAATTTTCTTAGCATTCGCTTCAATGGTTTGGGTGTTCATTTATTTTGAGTTATTTATTTTATTTATATTATTTAGAAAGAAATTAATGTACACTATAAAAAATTTCATCAAGTAATTTTTCAGATTTTATTAAACAGATGCCAAGATTCACAACATTTTTAAAATTGTGGTAATTTATTGATATATTTTTTTCCCACGTAAGTAGGTTTTTGTTCAAAAAATTTAAAGTTGTGGTTAGCCACATAATAATCGTTCCTGTTTCATGTGTTATGATATTGAACATTGAAATTTTGCGTAAAAGTATTTTAGCTAACACACATTATAGGCAAAATACACAGGTGAAGTATTAAATTATATTATTTGCACTTAATCTGTTAGCTGCAGGGCTAAAAAAATTGTTCTGTTTCTTATCAAATGGTCAGCCAATTAAATGACTAAATCATTTAAGAACAGAAGAGGTAGAGGTGTAAAAGACACTAATCATAGTTATCTCCTTTGAAAGTAATGAATTTCATTACACAGCCAGACGCTGTGGTAAAAAAAGTGAAGTTGTCATTTGTAGGGTGGAAAGTAGATGCTTTTCGGAGGGCCTAGCATGCTGATAAGCATACTTTTCCACTCAGTGAGGAAGGTAATCGTAAACCACCTCACTCCCCGTATTACTTAGTAAAATCTTTACAGGTTCAATCCAGCCTTTCGGCTGATGACCTAAACAGCACACATTATAGGTCTTCGCGCTGGCCTAATGAGTCAGCTGGTAGAAAGTTGAATTTATTTGTTAAGTAACACCAGTCGGGTAAACGATTTCGCATGGTGACCAGCTGATAGCCCTCCGTGAACAAACTCTACTTGAAGGAGGGGGTCCCTGTTTAAATTTATGGCTAATCCACGTCAAATAATACAGAAAGAACAGTGATCAAATTGGGTGGTTGTCAATAATGCACAGTTCCCGATGACAAATAAAACAAAATCATAAATTTTATCACCTCAAAAATGTAGAGTGAGGGAACTTTAAGCAATTTAAGCTCCTTAAATAGTGGCCAGCATGAAGTGAGGTGAATAGCTCCCACAATATAACTAAAAAGCTTTCTTTTGAATTTTATAAACCATGTTACCCATTCTAGAATTACCCCACACTAAAATACCATAACGAATATGAGACAGACTTACACCATGTTAGGCTGTCATTAGTAATTTTTTATTATTTAATCTGGTAATTTCTTTTATTACAAATACCCCAGATGATATTTTACTGCAAATTTGATTGGTATAGAAATCCCAAGAAAAATATTTATTTAGTGACACTCCTACGAACATCACTGTTTCTATATACTCTAGACTATTATGAATAAATAAATCGTAAAAGACGTAGAGAAAGGTTTGAAAAGAAAGAAGGACATTGCTGTGGCATACGAAATACCTCTTAACAAATTATATGCAATTTTGAAAGATAAATGAAGCAATAGAACAAAATTATATCAGATAGAGTAAGAAACTATTTAAACCAATAGTGCCTAAAATAGAAGGTGTATTAAATTGACTGCAAGAAGTACCCGGGATAATTCTTCCCACGTAAAACTTTTTTCATAGGTTTAGTTATATAGGGCCTAGTTTATTGGATATTTTTACTTTCTCTTGCCTATATGAATATATAGGAAGGAAAGTATTGTTTTCATGTCGATTTTTCGAAATCGAGTTTTCACCGGATCTATACGTTTTCAGACCCCCTGAACCCAAAAAACATGTTTTTAGCGATTGGTCTGTGTGTGTGTGTGTGTGTGTGTGTGTGTGTGTGTGAACAGAATATCTCAAGAACGGAATATCGTACGAACATGAAACTTGAAACTTAAGTTACATATCACTACCGGACCCGACACGAACATTTTCATCAAAATCGATCAACCGGAAGTAGTAGTTTATTCGTATAATTTTTCACTTTTTTGCGATTTTCTCAAAAACTAGTCCTACGATTTTTTTTAAAATCAACTGGTTTACTACATTTTTTATGCTCTACAATATAGGGTAGGCGCCATGTTTGCTGAAATTCTGCTTGAAGCTGTTTTTACGTAAAAACATTTTCTTTTTAAGATTGCGGCTTTAATATGCATTTTAGCGCAAAACGTTATATAATAAAAGTTGTAGAGAATGTAAAATTCTACAACTTTTATTTCAAACATTTTTTTGTATAACGCTTAGTTTAGTGGTAATTTGCGATTTTCTGTTTTTTTTCTCACGAAAACGTGAGAAAAATCGATTTTTTTAACATTTCGGTCTTAGTATGCATTTTACGACAAAAGTGTATATAATTAAATTTATAGAAAATTAAAAGATCTACAACTTTTGTTTAGAGCATTTTTCTCTACAGAGCCTAGTTTAGCGTGAAAGCGTGATTTTCCGTATTTTTAAGCCAAACTGAGTTCGATTGTCATTTTGCGTCATTCACTCATGATTAAAATAAGGTTATGTTTTTGAGGTTAGTTTTTGTTTATTTCTAATATTTTATTAATAATGTTAGGTTTATTATTAATTATTTGCATTGGCAAGAGAAAGTTGTGTGAGTGTTTCACACCAGATTTTTCACTTTCTGAAGCCCTTCTTTTTCTCTACTTTATTAATTATTTTAAAAAATGTATAAGTTGTAGAATTAACAAATTATTGTTACTACACAATTAACAGAAACATGGTAACAATCATTGTTTATATATGATTATTTATATTTAATTTTCACCTTTGTGTAAACCATTAATAATTATGCATATATAATTTAACAGTTTATTACACTACATGTTTATTGCACTGTAAAAACTATTTATCGAGACTAATTATTATGAATATTTAATTACATGTTTAAGCTAGAAATAAACTACATTTGACATTTCATGACTTTTATTTTCAGTGTAACCCATCATAGTAACTTAACTAAAGAACGGTAAAAACAAATAAAATAATGGGTAAAGACAAATATATAATTACAGTAAAAAATTAATACTCTTTACTAATGAGAAAATATTCCTAATAATCTTATATTATTATGCACATTTTTATGTTTGTATATTCTTATATATCATTAAATTATGTTAATTTATACATATTGTATATTTATTTTTACTTTCTCTTGCCTATATGAATATATAGGAAGGAAAGTATTGTTTTCATGTCGATTTTTCTAAATCGAGTTTCCACCGGATATACACGTTTTCAGACCCCCTGAACCCGAAAAACATGTTTTTAGCGATTGGTTTGTGTGTGTGTGTGTGTGTGTGTGTGTGTGTGTGTGTGTGCGCGCGTGTGTGTGTGTGTGTGGGTGTGTGTGTGTGTGCGCGTGCGCGTGTATGTGTGTGTGTGTGTGTGTTTGTGTGTGTGTGTGTGTGTGTGTGTGTGTGTGTGTGTGTGTGTGTGTGTGTGTGTGTGTGTGTGTGTGTGTGTGTGCGCGTGTGTGTGTGTGAACAGAATACCTCAAGAACAGAACATTGTACGAACTTGAAACTTAAAACTTAAGTTAGATACCCCTAGAGGACCCGACACGAACATTTTCATCAAAATCGGTCAACCGGAAGTAGTAGTTTATTCGTGTCATTTTTCACTTATTTGCGATTTTCTCAAAAACGGCTCCTACGATTTATTTTAAAAATCGCCTTATTTACTAAATTTGCTATGCTCTACAAGATAGGGTAGGTGCCATGTCTGCTGAAATTCTTGGGGAGGTTGTTTTTTACGGAAAAAATTGTTTTTTTAAGATTGCGACTTTCTTATGCACTTTAGCGCAAGAATTTATAATAACAGTTGTAGAGAATTTAAAGTCCTACAGCTTTTATTTCAAACATTTTTTTGTATAACTTAACGCTTAGTTCAGCGATAATTAGCGATTTTATTTCTTTCTCACGAAAACGTGTAAAAAGTCTATTTTTGTTAAGATTTCAGCCTTCGTATGGATTTTACGACAATAGTGCATAATCAAATTTATAGGAAATTAAAAGATCTACTTTTATTTAAGAATTTTTGTCTACAGAGCCTAGTTTAGCGTGAAAGAGTGATTTTCCGTATTTTTAAGCCAAACTGAGGTTGATTTTCATTTTGCGTCTGTCACTTATGATGAAAATTAGGTTATGATTATTGAGAATAGTTTTTTTTGTTTATTTCTAATGTTTTATTACTAATGTCAGGTTTATTGTTAATTATTTGCATTGGACACTCACAAGAAAGTCGTGTGAGTGTTTCACAACAGATTTTTATTTTAATTTGAATATATATTTGCAATCTCTCTATAAGCAAATCATATCAAAAACAAAATTTAACAAGAGTGAAGTTTTGCTGCCACTTCATATAAGTGGCAAAAAAACTTCATCTAAGTAAAATTATTAAGTCAGTAACTAGTAGACGGAATAATAGAATAATTAATTGAAACGATTAGAAAAAGAAGGCTAAAATTTTACGGACACCTTTATAGGATTGATAACAACCGGTTGACAAAACAAATTGTTAAGACACTAAACAAAAGACCTAAGGTGTCGGATAAATGGTTCAAAGAAGTCTGAAAGGATATTGAAAAACTGAAATAAACCGATAAATGTTAATGAACCGAACCAAATTCAGACAACTAATTACGAACTTTAACGGCTTCTATGAAGAGCAAAAACATAACACCGGGTGAATAGAAGAAAGGAGAAAAGCCTACAGTGAGCGACTGCTGAGAATGTGGGCTAAAAGAGATTCCAGAAATGTCTGAAGTCCCGTAGTCTAAAAATTGGCCCTTTACGAGGAACAAATGTAGGCCTGTAATTTGAGTAGTATTATTAATTGTTTTTACTTTCTCTTGCCTATATGAATATATAGGAAGGAAAGTATTGTTTTCATGTCGATTTTTCGAAATCGAGTTTTCACCGGATCTATACGTTTTCAGACCCCCTGAACCCAAAAAACATGTTTTTAGCGATTGGTCTGAGTGTGTGTGTGTGTCTATGTGTCTGTGTGTGAACAGAATATCTCAAGAACGGAACATCGTACGAACTTGAAACTTGAAACTTAAGTTACATACCACTACCGGACCCGACACGAACATTTTCATCAAAATCGGTCAACCGGAAGTAGTAGTTTATTCGTATAATTTTTCACTTTTTTGCGATTTTCTCAAAAAATGGTCCTACGATTTTTTCTAAAATCACCTGGTTTACTACATTTTTTATGCTCTACAAGATAGGGTAGGCGCCATGTTTGCTGAAATTCTCGGTAAGGCTGTTTTCACGTAAAAACGTTGTTTTTTTAAGATTACGGCTTAAATATAAATTTTAGCGCAAAAACTTATATAATAAAAGTTGTAGAGAATTTAAAAACCTACAACTTCTGATTCAAACATTTTTTTGTATAACGCTTAGTTTAGCGGTAATTTGCGATTTTCTGTTTTTTTTCTCACGAAAACGTGAGAAAAATCGATTTTTTTAACATTTCGGTCTTAGTATGCATTTTACGACAAAAGTGTATATAATTAAATTTATAGAAAATTAAAAGATCTACAACTTTTGTTTAGAGCATTTTTCTCTACAGAGCCTAGTTTAGCGTGAAAGCGTGATTTTCCGTATTTTTAAGCCAAACTGAGTTCGATTGTCATTTTGCGTCATTCACTCATGATTAAAATAAGGTTATGTTTTTGAGGTTAGTTTTTGTTCATTTCTAATGTTTTAATACTAATGTTAGGTTTATTGTTAATTATTTGCATTGGCAAGAGAAAGTTGTGTGAGTGTTTCACACCAGATTTTTTAATTTTATAATCATGTATTTTAACATATTTTTTGTACATAAATGAGTTTTGAATGTGTATTAAATTATTTTAAACATTTCTAGTTGAATTAATTAGTGTATTAACTGAATTTTGTATTTCATGTACGGATTAAGTAGAAATCTCAACTATAACCACGAGATGAAATTTATTTATAATTTTTAATAAAATTCATTTTTATTTACAACTCTGATTCTAAAATTGTTACGTTCTCTAACTCTATATAAAAGTAATAAGGAAGGAAAGTATTGTGTCCAAGTCGATTTTTTGAAGTCGTGTTTTCACCGGAAATGCACGTTTTCAGACCCTTGAGAACGAAAATAATGTTTTTCTGAATTATTTATATCTGTGTGCGTGTGTGAATAAAATATCTCGAAAACGGAATATTGGAACCTGAAGGGACCCGACACGGAAATTTTTATCAAAATCATTCAAGCGGAAGTAGTTGTTTATTCATGCAATTTTTCACCTTTTGGCGTTTCTTCGAAAACGCCTTCTTCGATTTTCTCTACATGATAGAGTAAACGGAATGTCTGATAATATAAGTTCTTTTTGGTTTTACGTCCGTCTGTTCTGCAATTACTGCTAATGCAGACGGTGAAGGATGAAATGATTTTTTGTAATTTATGAAAATATGTCGTGCCTGAATGGGATTCAAACCCAAGACCGCATGATGAAATTCTGATAAAATTCGTGGAGGACTGTGCTCTCGTAGTAAAAAGTGTTTTTTTTTTATGGCGTTAGTATGCATTTTAGGGCAGAAGAGTGTGTAAAATTAAACTTATAGAAAATTAAATTCTACAACATTTATTTCAATGTATGTTTTTTTACAGCGCTTAGTGTAGAATTGGTAAGTGATTTGGTCTTAATCAGAAAAAATAGTGATATTCGTATTCTTCTCATCAAAACACAAGTCGGACAGAGATTGATTTTCATTTAGCGTCATTCACTCATGATTAAAATTAGGTTGTTTTTCATTTTAAATTGTTTACTCATGATTAAAGATAGGTTATTTTGTTCATTATCTACAATGGCAAAAGAAATTGTATGAGTGTTTCACACAGGAAACTACTACAAATATATTTTGTAAGTTTATATATTTTTTAACAAGATACAATACAATATTTTCTTTTGAAATTCAGGTAATTTTATAAGATCTGCTTCTAATTTTAATTAATTAAATTTTATAAAAAATTAATTTATAGGTTATATAAAATTTTATTCATATTTTTAAATTTTAAGTTTTAATTAAATTTTACATATAAATCAATTACTTATAATTTGTAAATGCATTGTACCAGTTAAATTTGGAGAGTCATTTTAATAATTTGTCTCACACAGAAGAGTAAATTTGGCGGTAATTAATGGCACTGACTGGTCAAAAATAAACAAACGTTAAACTGCGAAAATATATGTAAACCTACGAAATGAATGTTGATAGATAATTTGAACAACAGTAAAATAATAATAATGATCTGATTATGACGAAAAACACACGGTATAAAAGGTTAAACGACTTTAAATTTAGGCTTAATTCTATTAAAATATTTTGGACCTAATAGGGTATTCATTTTAAATTATTAAAAGTTTAATTATGTCAAAATACGAGTACATGCCATGTCTAGTATCGGTACAAAATATTTTAATGAATATGATTATTATTATTATTATTATTATTATTATTATTATTATTATTATTATTGGTTTATAACAAATAATTGGTTTAGGTAGAAGTGCCAGTATTCCCAAGGTATTTATATTTAAGTCGCAATTCGCGTAATTTTTACTTACTTTTGATTTTCTGAAAAACCGATTCCACTGTTTTGTGAAACATCACTTCATTTTGTGCTGTAGAAGATGGAGTAAACAGCATGTCTGGGGAATTTTTTTCGGGATTCTGTTTTTTCGTAATTTTTTTTAAGATTACGGCCTTTATGGATTTTAGGGAAAAAGTGTATATATACAATTAAAATTAATACAATCAAAAAACCTATAACTATTATTAAATAAATTTTCCTACAGTGTCTTATTTAGCGTCAATCAGTGATTTTTTTTATAAAAATCTAATATGAAACACTCGCACGACTTTCTCTTGCCAATGCAAATAATTACCAATATAAACTAACAATAGTAATAAAACATGAGAAATAAGCAAAAAAAACCTCAAAAACATAATCTAATTTTAATCATGAGTGAATGATGCAAAATGAAAACCAACATCAGTTTGGCTTAATAATACGGAAAATCACTCTTTGACGCTAAACTAGGCTCTGTAGAGAAAAATGCTTAAAATAAAAGTTGTAGATCATTTAATTTCCTACTTATTTAATTATTCACTTTAGTCAAAAAATGCATACTAAGGCCGAAATCTTAAAAAGTCCATTTTGTTTTACAGATTTACATGAAGAAAAACAGAAAATCACTAATTAACGCTAAACTAAGACACAGAAATATTTCAAATAAAAGTTGTAGGTTTTTAAATTGTGTACAACTTTTATTATGTACACTTTTGCACTATAAGGCATATTAAATCCGCTATCTTAAAAAAAAACATTTTTTCTACAAGAGAACAAGCCTTCTCAAGAATTTCAGTAGACATGGCGCCTATCCTTACTTGTAGAGCATAAAAAATGTAGTAAATGAGGCGATTTTTAAAAAAATCGTAGGAGCCGTTTTTGAGAAAATCGCAAAAAGTGAAAAATTACGCAAATAAACTGCTACTTCCAGTTGACCAATTTTGATGAAAACGTTCGTGTCGGGTCCTCTAGTAGTATCTAACTTAACTTTCAGGTTTCAACTTCGTAGGATGTTCCGTTCTTGAGATATTTTGTTCACACACACACACACACACACACACACGCACGCACGCACGCACATACACACACACACACTCACACTCACACGCACATGCAGACCAATCGCTAAAAATATGATTTTCGGGTTCAGAGGGCCTGAAAATGTGTATATCTGGTGAAAACTCGATTTCGAAAAATCGACATGAAAACAATACTTCCTATCTATATATTTATATAGGCAAAAAAAGTAAAAAACAAACCAAACAGAGGTCGATTTTCATTTAGCGTAATTTACTCATTATTAAAATTTGTGATGTTTCTGATACTTACAGTGACATAGAAAGGCGTGTTGCCCATAACGGACAGGTGGAGTGTTAAATTAATTACACTCGATTTGTTGGTTCCAGGTTACAAAAAATAGTTCTGTTTTTTATGCCATAGTCAGCCAATTATATGACTGAATTCTTTAAGAATAGAAGAGGTAGAGGTGTAAAAGACACTAGTCAGATTTATTTCGTCTGAAAGTAATGAATTTCACTATACAGCCAGACCCTGTGGTGAATGAAGTGAAGGTTGTCATTTGCAGGGTGAAAAGTGGGTGCTTTTCGGAGGGCATGCTGATGAGCATACACTTTCAACTTAGTGAGGAAGGCAATTGTAAACCACCTCACTCCTCGTTTTTACTTAGTAAAACCTCTACTAGAGATTCAAACCAGTCTTCCGGCTGTTGTTGACCTAAACAACAGAAAGGTGTGAGAGTATTTTCCACCAGTTTTTTTTATTTAACCAGTTACTCGACCCAGTTGATTAACAGTAAAAGAAAATCGGGGTAAATAATTTTCATCAATTCTAGGACGGTTATGCATTTTCACTTTCCCGTATGGTAATAGTTCTTATAACAATCTAAAATAGGTTTTTATAAATTTTGAACTTTCACTTAATTATATTTAACCTATACACACAAATGGAAGTTGGGTAAATTAAGGGATTATTTAAGGTATGTTAAAAGAGAATGTGTATTATTTTTTTGGAGGACAAATAATGTAAAAACAAAGAGGTTATCCGAAACTATTTGGAAAGAATTCATAAGTACAATAACGTTCATGTAGATAACAATTAAAGAGAATTGATGTAATATTTTTCTTGTAATGCAGTTAATTTCATGTTGAAAAATCAGTATTATTATAGGTATATGTATTAAACCTCTTCAACATGCCGTCATACCAGTTGGCCAGTTGCTTAGTAGCTTTGCATCCTGTTATTTAGTTCGGATATCCTACCTTTCACTGTTTCCATCTAGTGCTCTTTAAAAATAATTACTGCACTTTATGAAATATCTAACTCAACATTGATTAAGATTAATTTTTTGTAATTAATTAATTATAACTTATAAATAAATTCATAAAAATACTTGCCACATGCTCGTAAATATGTTCCTAGGTCATTTACTAGGTAGAGCCTATAGGCCTACGTGATATAACACACCTGTTCGTTTCACATAAAACACTTATAAACTTTTAATAGCTAAAATTAAACTCGGCGTAATCACTAACTAATTAGAAAAAATTAAACTAGAAATTTAATCGTTACTGGTTAATCATTCTCGTCATCACAAAATTTATTCTTAATTTTTATATTGTATATTTTCGTAAAGAGGAAATTTTAGATCACGTACAGTGACTTTATTCGTTTCTGGAAGCTCTTTTTGCAGCACAGTTTCTCAGAATTCATCCACTGTAAGCTTTTCTCCTTCTTTCATTTCACCTGTTATTCTGTTTTTGTCATTGATGGAAGCCCTTAAAGTCAGTAATTAGTTGTCTGAATTTGGTTTGATCAATTATAACTTATTTCCTCAGTTTAATCCAGTTTTCTCAATATCCTTTCTGACTTCTTTGAACCACTTTTCCGATACCTTAGGTCTATTGTTTAGTGTCTTCAATTATTTTCTATCGGTTGTCATCCTTTCCATACAGGTGACCGTAGAATTTTAATCTTCTTTTTCTAATAATTTTTCCATTAATCGTTCGTGTTTCTTGTAATTCCTTGTAACATATCTTCGGACCCATTATATTACCGAGGAATTTTCTTTCAAATTTTTCTGCTTCTTTAACCCTTTCAATACCAACGTCCGGAAAACAGGATATCGATATATTTTACGTAGTGACAAAATCCGGTTTACCGGATGTCCGTAAGATGCATAAAGTGCCAATGTCCGAATTTTTAAACAAAAATTAATGGAATAATGTATTTTGAAACCGCCTCCATGGCGTAGTGACTAGCGCGCTAGCCTTCAAAGTGAAAGGTCCCGGGTTTGATTCCCGGCTGGGATCTGGAAGTTTTAACACGTTTAAATCACCATTAAGGTACCAAAACCCACAGTAGTTGCTACTGACCAAGCTGTCGATGTGACTTTAAATAAACTAAAAATAAATTTTGAATATTTTCAGTGTTAAAACGATTAATTTTCTTAATAAAAATAATGAAAGTTAATTTTAACCGGAAGTTTTATTTTTCTGTAACGTTGAAATTTTGGTTGGCAATGTCAGGCTTACGCCCACACGTTTTAGTACAAATAGGAACTGGCACTTTTTTACACCCTCATTCAAATTAAATGGCTTTAGTTCAAACTTTTAAATATTGTTTTGGCACTGAAAGGGTTAAGACCAACCTTCCCGGTCATTCTCAGGCCAGACACGCAGGTTTTATCACATTATTATAATGTTTGATCTTAGCTTGTCTTGAGTGTTTATTCCTGTATACCAAGGTGGTGAGTTTTCGGGAGTGTATTGGTTATCTTTCCTTGCCTGCTGCTGTTAGCTCCCTTTTCGCTGGTCTTCGATTGTTTTATCTTCCCAATGTACAGGTCATTTGTTCTAGCTAGAAGCTTTCCCTCCAACGCTGTGTGCCGCTGAGTTGTTATGTTTAGTGGTGGGGGAAGCACCTCGTAGTTGTAACATAGTATACGGTTAGAAAGAGAGGTAATGATCATTAAGTGAGAAGGAGACAACACTTGCCCCTTTGAAACTATCCCTACTCTACCGACTCGCCCTCCCCTTACAAGCTTCTTCCTAAAACAAACGTACTATACTTAAAGCTATAAAATTCGGCTATTCTAATACGCACTGGAATTTCTGAAGACGTTTCTGACGCAAAAACTGCCCATTAGATTCGATGTTCTACCATATACCTATTAATATGCATTAAATATCAAATATACTATATTCAGATAATGTTCTGAAATAAAATTCTTAGTTTATATTTTTATTCGTACAATTACCATATTCAAATGCTATGTGCAAATTCCAAAAATTGTTATTTAAGCTAATTTGCTGTAGAAGTTAATAATTAATATCATGTGGACAGAGCTTATCTACTGCTCAAACTGATGAACTTAAGAATAATTAACTTCCTTTTACTTTGTCAACATTTTTAAGAACAAACTATGTACCGATTTTTCAATCAGAATTCAATAAACATCACAACAGTTTATTCAATTCCAATCTCTAATAAATTACCGAGAAAACAATTTTTAAATTATTAAAACTTAAAAAAATTTGATCTACTGAATTATCATGAAATCATTAATTACCTTATCCATCGCTAATTCGCAGAGTTTAAATTCCTCTACACGTAGTACGGTTTTCCGTAAAATAATTTCTGACATAGGTACCGAAAAACCGCGAATATAATGTGCCAGCTACTTCCAAGCGCCGAGTGGTTTTCTATACCCTAATAAATATTTTAAAAAAAATCGTTATTACATTTTTAGGATAACCTACTTAGATTAATTGATTACAAAATTTTATTTAACTTAAAGCTTAAACTAAACTTATTTATAAACAAACGATCTGCCCATAACAGACAGGTGGAGTGTCAGATTATTTACACTCAATCTGTTCGTTGCAGGGCTTAAATAAATAGTTCTGTTTCTTATCGCATGGTCAGCCAATTAAATGACTGAATCATTTAAGAACAGAAGAGGTAGAGGTGTAAAAGACACTATTTAGAGTTATCTCCTCTGAAAGTAATGAATTTCACTATACAGCCAGACCCTGTGGTGAATGAAGTGAAGGTGTCATTTACAGAGTGGAAAATATGTGCTTTTCAGAGGGCCCGGCATGCTGGTAAGTGTACTTTTCCACTCAGTGAGGAAGGCAATGGTAAACCACCTCACTCCTAGTTTTACTCTTAGTAAAACCTCTATAGGTTCAAACCAGCCTTTCGGCTGATGACCTAAACAACAACAAACAAACGATGAACTTTTAAAATTAAGTAATTAATTAACTATTAATTATAAAATCAAAGAATCGCGTCTACCGTAAATATTGTTTACGGAGAATTGCTACACTCGTAATACGTTAAGTACTAAACTGGTTTTAACAAATTAACATATACTTATAATCATTTACCTTACTTTTTTACTGTAACTATCTGACTAAAGAGCCTGACTAGAGAGTTTTGTAGTATATATCTATTTTAGAATTTCTAGGATTTCAGAGAAAGGACAGAATAAATAAATAACCAATGACAAATGAGTCCAGATAATGAAAAACATAAGAAAATACAAAAAGATAAATAAAAATGAACAATAAAATGGATAAAGGGTTGAACAGTATAATGAATGCAACAATATAATTCTACCGTTTAGGTAAAAATACCAGCCAGGTAATAAAACAACTTAATTTCCTTTAACCAATTTTTATTCTTTTGAACTCTTGTAGTCAAAATATTTAAACGAAGTAAAAATGATGTTATTGCTACTACACTATACTCAGTTTAATTTAAATTGGTTGGTTCTTCCGTTAACGAATTCTTAAAGAAACCGAAGTGGTCAGAATTAATTTTATGTTTTCCTGGTACAAGCGTTTCGATCAATCAAATAAAGTACTCATTTAAAGCACCAGTTATTTTTTTATATTCATTATATTGTTAATATGAGCAGAAGAATTATAAAACAATGTCACGGATATGATTAAAATACAGAAAATTCTGTCGTCAATGGTTCTTTAAATTTTTTTTATAAACAACAAAACCGACAACTTCATTATAAAATCACTTTCAAATTGGATTAAAACGGCAACAAAAAATTATAGCAGTTCTTTAATATATAGTATTTAAATAACAGTAAATTTCATAATATAACAAATTTGAATTTTTAATTAAAATTATTGATTTAGTTTAAGTATAAATTATATATTATATAAAACAAGCGGTAAAGTTTTTTTTGTGAAGATTTTAGATCGAGGAAAAAAGACGAAGGTTGTATTTTAATATTACTTTTAACCAAAAGCTCGGCCAAGGCTAATGTCAGAAGACAAGCAACTAAGCTACTGTCCTAAATCAGTGGCTGGTCGGCTTTCTCATGTGAATTGAAGGGGAAATGCTAATTATAAACGCCTTTGTTTTATTACACGCTATATTGTTACATTGTAAAAATATTTGACCACATTTTCAATGTAATTCATATGTAATTATAGGTTAATTATTTAAAAAAAAACAAATAAAGAAATTAGTAATAAATAAAATGTAAATAAATATATATATTCTCTCTCTCCCTCTCTCTCTCTCTCACGAACGAATTGGCTGATCCCTTAGCAATTTGTACATCAATTTATACAAATGTCACCCTCTTAAATTCGAAAAAATATACACTCACATTTTTCAGTGTAAATATTAAAATATTTATACCCTCTAAAAACCTAATCATTAGAAACAATGTAAAATGAAAAACTTAGGCCTAACCTAATTTTAATCATGAGTGACTGACGCGAAATGGAAATCAACCTATTTTCGACGTAAAAAATATGGAAGTCACTAATTGGCGCTATACGAGCTCTAAAATAAATGATATTTAGCTGTGCTAATTAAGTTTTGTAGAAGAATTTGCTAATAAAATTGTAGTTTGTTATTTCCTGTAACTTTAATTATACACTTTTAATTATACACATTTGTCGTAAAATGCGTCTTAAGGATGCAATAGTAAAATATCCCATTTTTACAGATTTTGATGAGCAAAATGTAGAAAATCACTAATTGGCACTAAACTAAACGTTGTAGAAAAATGTGTTGGAAATAAATGTTGCAGGTCTTTTTTACTTTCTCTTGCCTATATGAATATATAGGAAGGAAAGTATTGTTTTCATGTCGATTTTTCGAAATCGAGTTTTCACCGGATCTATACGTTTTCAGACCCCCTGAACCCAAAAAACATGTTTTTAGCGATTGGTCTGTGTGTGTGTCTGTGTGTGTGTGTGTGTGTGAGTGTGTGTGTGTGAACAGAATATCTCAAGAACGGAACATCGTACGAACTTGAAACTTGAAACTTAAGTTACATACCACTACCGGACGCGACACGAACATTTTCATCAAAATCGGTCAAACGGAAGTAGTAGTTTATTCGTATAATTTTTCACTTTTTTGCGATTTTCTCAAAAACTGGTCCTACGATTTTTTTTTAAATCGCCTCATTTACTCAATTTTTTATTCTCTACAAGATAGGGTAGGCGTCATGTTTGCTGAAATTCTGGGTGAGGCTGTTTTCACGTAAAAACAAAGTTTTTTTAAGATTACGGCTTTAATATGCAATTTACAGCAAACATTTATATAATAAAAGTTGTAGAGAATTTAAAATCCTACAACTTTTATTTCAAACATTTTTTTGTATAACGCTTAGTTTAGCGGTAATTTGCAATTTTCTGTTTTTTTCTCACGAAAACGTGAGAAAAATCGATTCTTTTAACATTTCGGCTTTAGTATGCATTTTACGACAAAAGTGTATATAATAAAATTTATGGAAAATTAAGAGATCTACACCTTTTATTTAAAGAATTTTTCTCTACAGAGCCTAGTTTAGCGTGAAAGTGTGATTTTCCGTTTTTTTAAGCCAAATTGAGTTCGATTTTCATTTTCCGTCTTCCACTCATGATTAAAATAAGGTTATGTTTTTGAGGTTAGTTTTTGTTTATTTCTAATATTTTATTAATAATGTTAGGTTTATTATTAATTATTTGCATTGGCAAGAGAAAGTTGTGTGAGTGTTTCACACCAGAGTTTTTGTTCTACAACTTTAATTAAAACTTTCTTGCTCTAGAATGTATATTAAAGATGCAATCTTAAAAATCTATTCGGTACCACGAGTGTACAGGCCCCCAAGAATTTGAGCAGACATGGCGCTTACCCTATACTGTAGTACATAAGAAATGTAGTAAATGAAACAATTTTTAAAAATAATTGTAAAGCCAATTTGGAGAAAATCGCAAAAAACGTGAAAAATTGCACGAATAAACTACTACTTCCGGTTGACTGATTTTTGATGAAAATGTTCTTGTCGGATCTGGTAGTGGTACCTAACTTAAGTCTCAAGTTCAAACTTCGTACGCTATTCCGCTCTTGAGATATTTTGTTCACACACACAGACCAATCGCTAAGATATTTTAAAATGTGTAAATCCGGTGAAAACTGGATTTCAAAAAATTGACTTGAATACAATGTCTTTCCCTCCTTATATGTATTCATATAGGGCGAGAGAAAAAATAACATTCTGTAGACCTCAATAAAGATTGAAAAATGTAGGATGGATAACAATATTACTTAAAGAATAGGCTACAGTAAGCGAGGGAGTTTTCCACGTTTAATGATCAAAATATTTAAAATGCAGATTTAAGGGTACCCGGAAAGGAGAAAATTGAAAAATTTTCACATATCCGGTTTTTTGCACAATATTGGAATTCAGAGTTTTCTGCACCCAATGATGTTTAATTTATTGGGAATTTTCCATTTTTTATCAAAAAAAAATCTGGTGTGAAACACTCACACAACTTTCTCTTGCCAATGCAAATAATTAACAATAAACCTAACATTATTAATAAAACATTAGAAATAAACAAAAACTAACGTCAATAAACATAACCTAATTTTAATCATGAGTGAATGACCCAAAATGAAAATCGACCTCAGTTTCGCTTAAAAATACGGAAAATCACTCTTTCTCACTAAACTAGGCTCCGTGGAGAAAAATGCTCTCAATAAAAGTTGTAGATCTTTTAATTTTCTATAAATTTAATTATATACACTTTTGTCGTAAAATGCATACTAAGGCCGAAATCTTAAAAAAATCAATTTTTCACACTTTTTCGTGAGAAAAAAACAGAAAATCGCAAATTACCGCTAAACTAAGCGTTATACAAAAAAATGTTTGAATTAAAAGTTGTAGGGTTTTAAATTCTCTACAATTTTTATTAAATAAATTTTTGCGCTAAATTGCATATTAAACCCGTAATCTTAAAAAAACTATGTTTTCACGTGAAAACAGCCTCACCCAGAATTTCAGGAAACATGACGCCTACCCTATCTTGTAGAGAATAAAAAATTGCATAAACCAGGCGATTTTTAAAAAACTCGTAGGATCATTTTTTGAGAAAATCGCAAAAAAGTGAAAAATTATACGAATAAACTACTACTTTCGGTTGACTGATTTTGATGAAAATATTCGTGTCGGGTCCGGTAGTGGTATGTAACTTAAGTTTTAAGTTTCAAGTTCGTACGATGTTCCGTTCTTGAGATATTTTGTATACACACACACACACACACACTAATCGCTAAAAACATGTTTTTTGGGTTCAGGGGGTCTGAAAACGTATAGATCCGGTGAAAACTCGGTTTCGAAAAATCGACATAAAAACAATAATTTCCTTCCTATATATTCATACAGGCAAGAGAAAGTAAAAAAATCAGGGTGTGAAACACTCGCACAACTTTCTCTTGCCAATGCAAATAATTAACAATAAACCTAACATCAGTAATAAAACATTAGAAATAAAAAAACAACTAACCTCAAAAACATAACCTTATTTTAATCATGAATGAAACACGCAAAATGAAAATCGAACTCAGTTTGGCTTAAAAATACGGAAAATCACGCTTTCACGCTAAACTACGCTCGTAGAGAAAAATGTTTGAAATAAAAGTTGTAGATCTTTTAATTTTCTATAAATTTTATTATATACACTTTTGTCGTAAAATGCGTACTAAAGACGAAATCTTAAAAAAATCAATTTTTCACACGTTTTCGTGAGAAAAAAATCAGAAAATCGCTAATTACTGCTAAACTAAGCGTTATACAAAAAAATGTTTGAAATAAAAGTTGTAGAATTTTTAATTCTCTACAACTTTTGTTATATAAATTTTTGCGCTAAAATGCATATTAAAGCCGTAATCTTAAAAAATCAAAGTTTTTACGTGAAAACAGCCTTACCAAGAATTTCAGCAAAAATGGCGCCTACCCTATCTTGTAGAGAATAAAAAATTGAGTAAACCAGACGATATTAAAAAAAAAATTGTAGGACCAATTTTTGAGAAAATCACAAAAAAGTGAAAAATTACACGAATAAACTACTCCTTTCGGTTGACCGATTTTGATGAAAATGTTTGTGTCGGGTCCTTTAGTGGTATGTAACTTAAGTTTTAAGTTTCAAGTTCGTACGATGTTCCGTTCTTGAGATATTTTGTATACACACACAGACACACAGACACACACTCAGACCAATCGCTAAAAACATGGTTTTTTTGGGTTCAGGGGGGTCTGAAAACGTATAGATCCGGTGAAAACTCGGTTTCGAAAAATCGACATGAAAACAATACTTTCCTTCCTATATATTCATACAGGCAAGAGAAAGTAAATAATGTGAAAATTGTGGGTGGTTGTAGTGGGGTGAACCCTTTCGTTATTTTCTAAGCGTTACCAGTTTGCATAAACATTTATGTATTTTTTGAATGAAAAACGATAAATTCATAATTTTGTTTTTGTTTTAAACAATTTAAGTTGGCATTAGACCAGCTGTGAATGTAACAGTTGAACAATTTCCAGATTATGGTCCTGGAATCCATTAGAGGTAACTATTTTGCAGTAGCCTACTTATAATGTGTTTTCTTTTAGTTTTTTTATTGTTTCCCGTAAATAGCAATTTTTGACACTTAAGGAACATTTTCTCAGCCAACTGAGAACGGATTTTAATGAAGTTTTTGCACAGCCTTTTTATAACATAATTGCAATGTACTGAGTTAATATTACAGTAAAATAATGCTTTTATAAATATTTATTACTTTCTCTTGCCTATATGAATATATAGGAAGGAAAGTATTGTTTTCTTGTCAATTTTAGAAATCAAGTTTTCACCGGATCTATACGTTTTCAGACCCCCTGAACCCAAAAATATGTTTTTAGCGATTGGTCTGAGTATGTGTCTGTGTGTCTGTATGTGTATACGAAATATCTCAAGAACGGAACAACGTACGAACTTGAAACTTGAAACTTAAGTTACATACCACTACCGGACCCGACACGAACATTTTCATCAAAATCGATCAACCGGAAAGTAGTAGTTTATTTCGTATAATTTTTCACTTTTTTGCGATTTTCTCAAAAACTGGTCCTACGATTTTTTTAAAAATCGCCTTGTTTACTCAACTTTTTTATTCTCTACAAGATAGGGTAGGCGTCATGTTCGCTGAAATTCTTGGTGAGGCTGTTTTTACGTAAAAACAAAGTTTTTTTTTAAGATTACGGCTTAATTATACAATTAAGCGCAAAAATTTATATAATAAAAGTTGTAGAAAATTTAAAAACCTACAACTTTTATTTCAAACATTTTTTTGTATAACGCTTAGTTTAGCGGTAATTTGCGATTTTCTGGTTTTTTTCTCACGAAAACGTGAGGAAAAATCGATTTTTTTAACATTTCGGCCTTAGTATGCATTTTACGACAAAAGTGTATATAATAAAATTTATAGAAAATTAAAAGATCTACAACTTTTATTGAGAGAATTTTTCTCTACAGAGCCTAGTTTAGTGTGAAAAATTGATTTTCCGTATTTCTAAGAAAAACTGAGGTTGATTTTCATTTTGCGTCTTTCACTCATGATTAAAATTAGGTTATGTTTATTGAGGTTAGTTTTTTGTTTATTTCTTATGTTTTATTACTAATGTTAGGTTTATTGTTAATTATTTGCACTGGCAAGAGAAAGTTATGTGAGTGTTTCACACCAGATTTTTTTTCACTTAAATAGGCAAAAAATTATTCTTTTCAAAAGTGGTAATTTAAAAAAAATATTTCCTTGTCTTCCTAACAATATATAAAGCTGCTACTAATTCTGTGGGTGTAGAACAACCTGAAAAGTAACCACAAAAAAATTGGACAGGATATCTGTAATAGTTTTTGAGAAAATGTTCCTTACATTAAAATTACGGAGATAGGCATTCCGGGTACCTTTAAAAGCTAGTTTTTGGACAACCCTACATATATTAAAATTTTAACTACTGTACTTTCTAGACGGACTAAAAGTTCAAACGCAGAATATACTTTATTGCCACAACTAACCTACGATATATTTGGAAATTCCTGGTTCTAAGCGTACTTAGGTTTAAATAAATCGTACAAGTTTATAAACACTCCATAAAATTCATTTTGCCTTTGACCTCTGTTCGCATCACGTATCCTCCAATCCATTTACCTCATTTGGTTGAGTAGTTTAAAGTTGCTGGATTTCTTGTAATGCGTAGCTCTAGAAGAATGTGTATTGTGCAACTGTATTGTGTTACCACAGTTACCACAGTTATCCAGTTCTACTCTATTACTGTCTAAGTTTGCATCGTGTTTTAAACACAACAATGCTATATTACAAGAAAACGTAAAATTTTGGGCGTTGAAGAATAAAAATACAATTATTTAAGCATTAGACTCTTGCTGTTTGGAAAGAACTGTACAATGAAAATTAATGATTAAGTGAAACGATTAGAAAGAGAAGACTAAAATTCTACGGACACCTGTATAGAATGGATGAAAACCGGTTAACAAAATAAATTTTTAAGGCACTAAACAATAGTTCTAAGGTTAAATGGATAAATAACGTAAAGAAGTCAGAAAGGATATCAGGAAAACCGGGACCTGTTCGGATTTCGTTATGTTCGATTTATCCAAAAGACATGTTCATATTACCAAAAAATAATCCAGAAATAGCAAAATGTAATATTATACACGCATTAACGGAATGCTGTAGGCCAAACTGTATAATTAAGGTCTTGTCAAACAAAACGCGGACTGTCCGCGCGGACAGACCGCTTGCAGTCCGCTGCGGACTGAGAGAGCCTAACTTAACGCGGACAAATCAGGACGGACCAGAACAGTTGTAAAGAAAATGTTTTATGATATGTTATTTTATCAACTTTGAAACTTGAAATTATATTGTCTAGCAGTTCCTCAAACGAAGAAGAATTACCTTTTTTGTTCGCTTTGAGTCAGTCGAAACGAAAAAGAAAATGGGTGCACGAAATTAACTGCAAAAGAGAGGAGGTAGGCGAATTTTACCGATTTTGCAATGAATTTAATTTCTTTCGAAGACCGATTTTTCATGTACTTTCGTTTATTCCAACTATAATTTCATTGTTGTTGATGTAGGTAGTTATTGGTGGCGTAGTAATAGTAGCCTAGTATCTTCGAAAATTCTGCTTTCTATCGTGAGTTCGTAAATAACAAAATTATAGGTCTACTGCCTCCAAAGTCACTACCAGGAACAGACATCCCTGTACGAGACCAATTTGTTAATTACTTCAACTATTTAAGTCAATGAATAATGTTAATAATTAATAAGTCAATGACTAATATAGATTGATACACTTTCAATGTACAGTTATGCTGTCAATCACGTCGACAGTAAAAACGTAAAACTAATTTTTTTTTATAAATTCTGTATTAACAAAAAAATAATAAAATTTGTGTTTAATACTTCTGGTTTATTGAAGTTTTTCAGCTATTTCTCTCCATGATTGTGCCTTCTTAACAAAGTTTTTGTAATTATTATCTTGCACATCATATAAATATGGGTGCTCCCTAACAAGTTCAATTAATTTTTCCTCTTCATCGGCCATACTGTACGTCGCGGACTCTGTAGAAAAATCCAACCTCCCAACAGTCCGCCGCGGAATAGATTGGCACGCGGCGTAGGCCGCTGCCTATTTGACTAGGGCGATGCAACAATGCCTAACACAAGAGCGGACCGTGCGCGCGAAAAGTCCGCGTTCTGTTTGACAAGACCTTTAAATGAGAATACATAACACAGCTCTAAATGTAGTAAAGTCTGCGAACTACTGTTCCTAGCAAGTGTAAACCAATTTGCTAATAGCCTAGATCGAGCGGAAGAGACTGGTGATGTATTGCATCCATTCCAAAAATTTCAGGCTTTAAAAATTTTAACGAAGTTGACATGAACGTGTGGCTATGAGCTGATGATGAAGTTTTCCAGTCTACAGACGAAGATATAATTTCCGTAATCATACCAGACTCCGACAAAGATTCAGAAAAAACTGATGAAATATGTAACATGGAACGGCTTATTCTACATTATCAGCAAACGCATTGGAAATATGTATGTAGAGCAGTACAACAACGCTGCGGATATAGACAGCATAGTTGAAATATAGTTATAGACTATAGTTATAGCATAGTTATAGACTGTTGTTGTTTAGGTCATCAGCCGAAAGGCTGGTTTGAACCTCTAGAGGTTTTACTAAGTAAAACAAGGAGTGACGTGGTTTACCATTGCCTTCCTCACTGAGTGAAAAATTACACTTATCAGCATGCCAGGCCCTCTGAAAAGCACAGATTTTCCACTCTGCAAATGACACCTTCACTTCATTCACCACAGGGTCTGGCTGTATAATGAAATTCATTACTTTCAGAGGAGACAACTCTGAATAGTGTCTTTTGCACCTCTACCTCTTCTGTTCTTAAATGATTCAGTCATTTAATTGGCTGACCATGTGATAAGAAACAGAACTATTTATTTTAGTCCTGCAACGGACAGATTGAGTGTACATAAATTGACACTCCACCTGTCTGTTAAGGGCAGTTATAGACTATAGTGAAATAATCATCAAGGTTCTCAGCAAACAATCGGCTATATTATACAGTCAGGCAGAAGTAAAACTAAATAATTTCTTGTAACTGCTAATGAACTAGAACAGTGATCAATTAAATTAGATCAAGTCAGATTAAAATTTTGATAAGACTGCCACGGTTCGGCCAAGTTTTTACTTAAACCTATCCGACTGTAAAAATTTATATCGTGCTGAATCTTAATATTAATACCATTGATTTCAAAAAGGTTTGAGGAATAAAATGTAGCAACAGTTTCAAACTACTGTAGGCCCGAGAACAAAAGTTGTTGTAGTTGTTTTGTTTTTGTATATTTCATCGCGCACTATCATGAGTTGCTTTTAGCCTTTTCGCGACTGTAAACGTGTCCAGCAAACATCAACTCTCTTCAGAGAAACCTGGGTATATATCGTGTTGACATGACTAGTTGCTCTTAACATCTCAGTATGCACTCAGTCTAAATGTACAAAATTTACGGAAATAAGATTTGCACACAAAAAATTTCTCTAGTGCTCGCGGTCCGCTAGTTGGTAAACACTGAACTAGAAGAAATGTTTTACCAGTAAGAAATTTATTTTAAGTACATTTTGTATTAATAAACTGGTTATGTTCGTTTTCTATTCTCAACTCCATTGTTTATTATTTTTTAATTTTAATTTTTAAGTTTAGAAGCCCAATAATTTTTTTTTATTATGATATTACTTAGTTTTTACTTTGAGACTCATTTTATTTGTCATTACTACACGCGAAACATAGATCAGCTTTTATAGGAGAGAGCGAGAATTGCTCTTTACCAGCGTCATTTTGAGTACTTGGCACCCAAAATATATAACCTGCTCCCGTAAGATTTAAAAAATTTAACTGGTTTAAAATTTTATAAAGAACTAAAAAAATGCATTGCCAAAACAGGTAGAGAGAAAATAGGAAAAATGATCAGCAATATTCAAATGTAGATGTAATTAAAGAGACAGGATGAAAATAAAATTGTATATATTTATTTACTTTTTTATTGTTTTTTTATTTTTCATTTTTAAATGTAATAATAAATTTTAGGTTGTATTAAATTATCTTTATTTTTATTAAAAATAGTGTAAGTTTAATAATTATTAAAATTTAATGTATCATAATCGATACAATCGTAATCTTAGTAAATAGCAAAGTATTGGTTAAGTCAGTGTAGTAAGTAAATATAGTAGGTATTGAATGCTATTGCTAATAGTTAATACTTCAGTTTTTTTATATTTATTTAAAAGTTTCCAACCCATCCTAGTACATGGTTTTGTCCACAGTTGGATGGGATAATTTTCACGACATCTAGCGTAATATGATAGTAATTTACTGTAAGAAATTTTGTATTACCGTAATTTATTTTTTATGTAATGTGTAATATCATGGGAATAAATAAATAATTATTATTTGTAAAAAGCGTGTTAAAAAATAGATATCGGTTCCAATTATCCTAAATTTTTATTAGCGCTATTCGGATTATCGGAGTTGTTTTGTTAATTAAACAACACTACAGCAGTAAAAATAAAAACAGACTTCTAGAAAATTTAATGCACGTTAGTCCAGTTATTTAAATCATCAATTGGGCGGACCATTGCAAATAACAATTATGAAAACATCAACCAAGTACCATGTCTAACATGACACGTACACAAATTATTATCATTCTTACCATACATATACTCATAAAAAAACGTAGCAATTTTAATAATAATAAAAAAAAATAATTACTTCCCAGTTGATATTTTTATAACAAAAGATGTTAGTTGAATAGCCCAAATCGTTTTATGTTAGTTGAATAATAATTACAAAGGAAACTAAACGTGAACAAACGATTATAGCGCTACAAAGAAATAAATAAAATAAAAATAGGCTTGCATAAACCGTTTTCGAAAAATATAGTACCGTAACTGCTTTTTATTTTCCATTTATTTTTTTTACAATCACAATAAAACTTAGAATATGATAGTCTATAGGCGTATCTAAAAATAATTGTTCACATAATCTATTAGGATCATTACTCCTTATTCGGCGGCCTTGTGCGTTTACATTTACTATTTTCATCATGAAACTAATATTCTTCGGATAATAAAAAAACCTTTTTAATCTGATTATGCGTAAATGATCTAGTAAATAATACAGCTTCACAATTACGTATTGTTCACAAAAATCAGTCTATCTTAACCTGTATCTTCATTATACGGTTCTTTAAGTAACGCAACTAAAACCCAAATAAGTTAATCTTAATAGTTATTTGATAGCTGAGCTAATTTTTGCTAAATCCTTAGAAGCCCGGTATCCCATAAGGTTGTTAGATGACGAGTGTGTAAGTACCCAACAGTTTGTGTAATAGTGAAGGTCATTGTACGCGCACACCAGTAAACATTATAGTTAAATAATAGCTGAATGTATGAAGAAGAAAGTAAGCTATTCAGAAACACAATCAGGTTAGTGGGAAATTGTCTATTGATTTGTGAATGTTGGGATACCACTCAATTTCGGTTGTTTTTTTACAGAAAACCGTATAAAGGCCGTATCTCATTTAAAAATAGAGTTTTAAACCGCGTTTGGAAGCTCGAATGGTAAAGGTAGGTAAATTGTTCAATGTTGCTATTATAGCAAAACCGGTTGAATTGAATATGACCTGTAAAAGGGAATAAACGCTCCGAAATTCGTAGAATAGCCTATTTTCAGACATTCTTCACAATGGAACTAAAATGTTCTAATATTAACTTTTATAATATACTTCAAGTCCCATATACATGGACGTATTCAAAAAATTCCAACCTTTCATATAGGCTATTAACATAAAATGTCATATAAATAACTGTAGGAATGGGTCAATGCCATCAGCCCAAAGAGAGAAATTGTTTCGGCCTGCATATTAGCACAGAAACCATATACACTTGATTCTCACATCGCTTGAATAGTCGTATAGTGTAGTAAGCGAGGGCGTTTGATGTATCAAATTTTTTGCTAGACATTTTTATCTATAATACCAGACTAAAAAAAACAAAAAATAAAAATATTTATTG
Source organism: Catonia carolina (assembly GCA_035578175.1). Taxonomy (NCBI): domain Eukaryota; kingdom Metazoa; phylum Arthropoda; class Insecta; order Hemiptera; family Achilidae; genus Catonia; species Catonia carolina. Next base: position 37,445,847 of record JAQMRL010000007.1, on the reverse strand, counting down.
CCAAATTTTGACAAAAACACGCGACTTTGCATAAATTACAACAAATTTTCCGTAAATTCGCTATAACTGGCGTAAAAAGAAACGGAGTTCATGTTTGTTTTTTAAAACATCTCTCGAAGCATTATTAATGTCTCATAAAAATTTCAAATTTTTTAGATAAAAGATGGATAAAAAAAGCAAAGTCTACCGCCACGATTTCGGAATTAGTGTTGGGAGAGTTAGTATTCTAAAACCTATCAGTCCCAGAAGGGTTAATATTTTTACCTACCCTTGCTCTATATGAACATAAAGGGAAGAAAATTATTGTTTTCAGGCCCCGTGTTTTTATTGTGACTAGTCTTATGATTAACTTACAATTTTGGTCTAATTTAATTGATCTAACTATTTAATCTGGGAATTTGCCATTTATTTATTTTATGATATTGCCATTTCTTAGTTTCTGTTAGACAAACAGTAAAATTCGGTTATAACGAGATCAGTTGTGACAAAAATCCGGCAATAATGTGAAAATAAAAAATTTGGTTTGTTTTATATGTTATTAAAAGTCTGGTAAAACGAACATGGAATCGAACTGTAACTAACGAATCACTTTTCTTGAAATAATAATAATAATAATAGACAAAAATATTTTCTGTGAAATGATAAACAAACAGTTTTGCTATACATATTACTTTCTCTTGCCTATATGAATATATAGGAAGGAAAGTAGCTATTTTTTTTCATGACGATTTTTCGAATTCGAAATTTCACCGGATCTACACGTTTTCAGACCCCTGAACCCAAAAAACATGTTTTTAGCGATTGGTCTGTGTGAGTGTGTGTGTGTGTGTGTGTGTGTGTGTGTGTGTGTGCGCGCGCGCGCGCGCGCGCGTGCGTGTGTGTGTATGTGCGAGCGAGCGAGCGCGCGTGTGTGTGTGTGTGAACAGAATATCTCAAGAACGGAACATCGTACGAACTTGAAACTTAAATTAGATACCACTAGAGGACCCGACGTGAACATTTTCAAAATCGGTCAACCGGAAGTAGTAGTTTATTCGTGTCATTTTGCACTTTTTGCGATTTTCTCAAAAACAGCTCCTATGACTTTTTTAAAAATCGCCTGGTTTACTCTGTTTTTTATTCTCTACAAGATAGGGTAAGCGCCATGTTTGCTGAAATTCTTGGTGAGGCTGTTTTCACGTAAATAAATTGTTTTTTTAAGATTACGGCTTTAATATGCATTTTAGCGCAAAAATTTATATAATAAAAGTTGTAGAGAATTTAAAATTCTACAACTTTTATTTCAAACATTTTTTTGTATAACGCGCTTAGTTTAGCGGTAATTAGCGATTTTTTGTTTTTTTTTCGCGAAAACGAGTAACAAATCGATTTTTTAAAGATTTCAGCCTTAGCATCCATTTTACGACAAAAGTGTATAATCAAATTTATAGAAAATTAAAAGATATACATTTTTTATTTCTCTACAGAGCCTAGTTTAGCGTGAAAGAGTGATTTCCGTATTTTTAAGCCAAACTGAGATCGATTTTCATTTTACGTCCTTCACTCATGATTAAAATAAGGTTATGTTTTTTGAGGTTAGGTTTTTGTTTATTTCTAATGTTTTATTTTTAATGTTACTATATATAGTTTATTATTTTCATTGCAACAGAAAGTCATGTGAGTGTTTCACACCAAATTTTTTTTTTTAATTTCGAGATTTACCTCATCACGGATTTTTGGTTAGTACTGTGCATAATTAAAAGATTTTTTTTATATCGCATCAACGTTTGTAGTCATTATCGACTACTTTGTGATTTTCTTTACATTAGTACGTTAGGGAGTAATCAGTAAATTGCAGTATTATCATGATTACCTCAGCCCAGACCTCCCGGGAATTGAACCCGCTACCTTTCTTATGCCAAGAACAGCTGAGGACTAAACGTCGCCAACCGTTCTGCCGCGGAGGTGATGTAAAAGATTTTTATTCATGATTTTTTTCTTAAATTAAGCATTTAGACTAACATTCGTTGTTCCGGTAATTGGCTGGGCACGTAAAATAATACAGTAGAGTACTGCACAGATTTTGCGGCGCATAGGCCCAATTCTGTTATAACGAACAAATAATGCCGGTCCCTTGAAGTTCATTATAACCGAATTTTACTGTATTCTAATACACTATGTATTTATTATAATTACTAATCAACTTTTATATTTTATATTTTTGTCTTTACAACAAAAACACGAAACTATTTTTGTCTTCTTAATACACGAAACTATTGACTAACAAATTAATAACTTCCTATTGTTCATTTTAACGTTCAAATGGTTTAACATGAGAGTTTTCTATTCATATCTGTTTTGTCGAGTAGCTGTATAGCTTCGATATTCACATGATGAAGTATGTCTTTATGACTACTGGAAAATTTTCGAATTACGTCATTTATGAAATCTACTTTGAAGTCACGGTGCAGGTTTCTAACATACCTAGGGTCGTTGACAAAAATTTTTGAATTACGTCATTTATGGAATCTACTTTGAAGTCCCGGTGCAGGTTTCTAACATACCAGGGGTCGTTGAAAATGCTTTCGAAAATTTTGTTCTGAAACCTTTGTATAATATTAGTTTGCTTGATGTCCAAAGCTATACCCAAAGCAATAACCAAAGCTTAATTCCATAGGTCCATACGGGTTTTAATATTTGCTTGTACGAGTATATTAGGAGTTTTTTATAAGTAGATAATGGCGACTTCCTGTCTAGTAACCAGTAAAGTTTCTTGAATTTAAAATCGAGTTCGTTTTCTGTTTTTTTTACATGTTCTTTCCAGCGAAATTTTAAATCGAGAGCCATGCCTAGGTATTTAGCTGTATTTGAATACGGTACGTCTTTTTCGTTTATAATGACAAGTAGTTTACGGAATTTTTTATTTCTAAAATTTATGTAAAAATAGACTTTGATTAATTTAATTTAATTTTCCATTTTTGTTTATGTCTTCACTTGATTTACATCATCCTGAAGTTTTAAAGTTGATTCTTCCTCAGTTTTACCGACACCTAAAACTAGGATCCGAAATCCTTTACAAGGATTTGAACCACGAAACCTTCGTTTCCGAAAATCAGCTGTTAAACAGCTGACTTGCGGCGACGCTTTACCTCTATGCCAACCAGGTGGGTTCCTTTTTAAAACCAAATACTACAGTAAGTAATAAAACAACCCTATTCCTAAAACTTCTTTGCTGATTTCGATTAAACGCCTTTACTTGCTACTTTTTCTGGTGTGCATTAAGAATACACCACTCTATTAATTACTAAGGCTCTATTCTACCGCAAAGTATTAATATCAAAAATTTTAAAAAATATGTACGTATAATAATATTATATAACAATAATAAAATACTAATCAATAATTAATAAAAACAATATTATAAATAATTAATAACAATATTATTATTATTATTATATATTTTAATAATATATTAATATTGCAAAATAATTTTTTTGAAATTACATTCCTTAGGTGTATTTTAGGGTAAATTCATAAAATAGGAATCGAAAACTGTAAGACTAATTTATTTAGTAATTTAAAAATTGTACAATTTATAAATTTGCATGGTTTTAAAGATTGTTTTGTAATCTCATTTGTACATCGTTACTGAATAAAAGAACAGAATTTCTCTAGGACATGGTTTTTAGCCATAGTTGATTAGGTAAATTTTCTTAACCTCGTAGAATTCGAATTATTGTAATGGATTAAAGTTTTTAAAAAGGATATACATGAAGTGAAATTATAAAAATAACCAAATAGATAAAGTATTATTATAACTATTACACTACAACAGAACAACATAGCAAAAAAAATTGACGCATGCGCCAACTGTAGACTGTAGTTGAGTTCCCCCTCCAACTGTCACTTTGTGATAGTTGGAGCAGCGTCTGTAGTGATTAACAGATGGATTGACAGTAGGGAATAGTATCAATGCCCAGGAGTGGGAGAGGCGAAAAAAGTACAAGCAGAACAAACCATGTCGTGTAAGGTTTTAAAAATTGTAAAACAATAGATTGAAATTTAAAATATCAGCAAATTAGGCCCGGTTTGCGATCCATACATTCGTGAGTATTATTCTGAATACCTGACTATTACAGATTATTTATCACATCTACAGGACTAAGTACAAAATAATTATTTTATAACTGATTAAATATTTAAATTCCTTCTTCAGTGTATGAAGTAAATAATAATAATAATGTCAAGGCTTAAAATTTGGCTATTTTTCTTTTAATAATCTTTATATTATCAACATTATAATAAGGTACAAGGTTAAAGAATCAATCTGCTGTGTTTTGTTAAATGTACAAAAATTTGTTTTGACCTATCGGATTCAATACGGTAATTTAAATAGAAAAATACATTAGAAATAATTATTATGAGTTCTTAAAATAGGATGATTTTTTTAAAGAAAAAATCAGTGTTTCATTTTTAAAATATTTTTTGGCCTTGTAAAAAAAGAATTATTTTTATCACTGAAAGTGAAAATAAAAACTTACGTATAAAAATATTAGCACAGTAATTTTCTTTTTTTATTATTCAATCACAAAAATCATGTTGTTCGATATTAGTCTACCATTTAAAAAAATACAATTGATAAAAATGGAGTTGGTAAATTCATTAAAAAAAATAATTATTCGCTAAGAGTTACTCCAAAAAGTTTTTAATTTTTTAAAATCATAGACTATATTCAATGTCACGATATTTTCGGTTCCGATGCATCTTTAATGGGATGTAACTTGAAAATGGTTATTTAGATGAGTCATAAAAATTTCAAGGAATCTCTTACCTTGATAGGTAACCTCTGGAAATTTTTTATAGAGTTTTAAAAAAAGGCTTCTCAAGGAAAGTTGACTCAAGAAAATAATTTTTCTGATATAAAAAATATCAAAATAGACAAATTATTCTGATAGTAATTTTCCTTACTGTTTATAATTACAAATCTAGTGTCCCAGTAAAACATATTGTAAAATTTATTCCGGGTTCTTTCGGGCTTTGGTTATCGGCAAATGATAAACAAACTTCCTTTGAAACTTATAAACTACTATTTATTAATAAAAAATAATAAATTATTACGCTTATAACTACTTGTAAATTACAGTTAAATTACTTAAAAATAAACTAAATTCAAATGATAGATCAAATAATAGAATGAGCAAATAAACTAAATGTAATCAAACACAAAACATAAGTAAATAATGAGGAACGTATCACGGTTTTAAGTGAAGATGGGTCAGATATGTGGCAAGGCAGAGCAGTGATGGTAACATCACACAATATGATGATATGTATGAAGTGATATACATGATGATATGTATGATGATAACATCATACAGAATAATCCGATGGAGAAAACTCATAAAACTTGGAGAGGTGATGGAAGATGCAGATGATGTCAGAAGGACTTCTGGTGTTGAGTGGATGAGAACAGCTGGAGAGGGAAATATTGAGGAAATTGGAAAAAAATTTGGTTACCCAGTCAAATGCCAATTAAAAAAATGCATTTAGTGAGGTCAACCTCAAGAGAGTACAGGCCTACATCCAGCATTAAGTGGAGAAGGGATAGAGAACTATATTATTCATGTATTCTAACCGTATTTTGTTTTAATGAGAAAAACATATATAATAAATTTCAAGGAATTCATTCTTTGCCATGCGTATTCATTACTCGTATCGTTAATGTATTTTTTGCTCATAAATAAAATCGCATTGATATCCATTTATTTAAATGCGCTCTTAATAAAACTGCAGTGCGCAAAGCACTAGTATCATATTATTGTCCTACCAAGTAAACCAGTAGGTTTTGTTCTTTTGTTAATATAAATCTTGGTAATCATAAACTTTTTAAAACCTGATGATCTCCTTGGTCTTATACTCTTCCTGTACAATATTTTCTTCAGTTTAATCTTCCATTTTAATTTAAGGAGGGAGTCAACCTCATGTTTTATTAAAAAATCGGATGTGAAACATTCATATGAGTTTTTCTTGCTAATGTAAATGATGAATAATATAATCTATGTTAAACCATTTATAAAAATTTAAAATTAATACATAATCTAATATTAATCATTAGTGAAAGATGCAGAATAAATATCAACCACTGTAGAACTTAAAAATACAGAAGATCACTAATTGACACTAAACTAGGCTCTATAGAAAAATATGGACGAAATGAAAGATGTAGATTTTTTTATTTTCTATAAATTTGATTTCACATTTTTGTCGTAAAATGTATTTTTTTGCTAAGACCGCAATATTAAAATATCCCATTTTTTACCGGTTTTGATGACCACAGACAGAAAATCAGTAATGAACGCTAAACTAAGCGTTATATGAAAACATATTTGAAATAAACGTTGTAGGTTTCTCAATCATGTACAAATTTAATTATACGTATACGATTTTTCCCTAAGAGTACAGTATTAATGGTCAACCATCGTTCATCAAATTGCGAGTACCCCGAACACAGTTATGTAACTATAACAACTTTGTTACTACTCGCAAATTTGAACTCCAGTTATCAGATGTACAGCTGCAGCAGTAAATTTTTAGGATGAAATTGATTATTTTCAATATGGGAACAAATATTAAAAAATAAAAAAAATATTGGGGACTGGTCTTACCTCTCATGAGCCTCTCTGATCCTGCATTATTATTATCTTATTTATTCAAAAAGTACAGGGCTATAAAGCCAATTTTTTACTTTATCTTCCCCTATATAAATATAAAGAGAAGGAGAGTATTGTTTTCATGTCATGTTGTGCCGGATATACACGTTTTAAGGCTCCCTGAAACAAAACAAAATTAGAGTTTACCAATTTTTCCGAGTGTGTTAACAAAATATCTCAAGAATGGAATACAGTACAAAGTTGAAACTAGGAATTTGAAGTTAGGTATCACTACGAGATCCAACACGAACATTTTCATCAAAGTCGGTCAAGCGGAAGTAGTAGTTAATTCGTGTTATTTTTTAATTTTTTTAAGATTTTCTCAAAAATGGCTTACAATTTTTTAAAAAATCGCTTTAACGAATTTTTTTTCTTCTGCACTATTTGTGTCTATACACATGCGAAAATATATTATTAAAATCTAATAGAACTGATGTACAATTGACAAATTATTTAAGTCTTGCGAGTAAGGCGGCCTACGTTGACGGTGACGCGCGTATAACGTCAAAGGCAGATATAATATCGGACCAGAGTCTAGTATTCTCAACCAATGAAAAATCTTCAAATCTAGCCAATCAGATGTCTTCCTATGCGTTAATTTGATTGGTTATTATTGTCCAATCAGAGAGCTTATTGTAATTCACCACGTCATCCGGTATGAACCAATGAAATCGTTTCATTCAGTATTACGTCATTTGTCAGTATGGACTTCCTGATTGGTCTGGAACTGTTCCTGCCCGTGACGTCGACTTACATTTTTACATAAGATCCGCCCTTTGTCACCGCCCAGTTAACGATGCAGCCGAATATTACAGAATAACGTCTACTGAAATGCTATACGTTCCAGAATTAAAACACCTACCAAAAACATTTTAAAATTGTTAGAGATCTTCCGGGTTCGCAATGATTATGGTATTATATTATGTAACAGCAGTATATTTACAGCTGCTTTTTACAGTATGAAATAAAAAAAGCCATGTGAAAGAAGCAAGAAAATAGATTCGGTTGTCACATACATGCTTGCTCAAACTTAACAAATTATTTTGTCGGCTACCATGCAAACACTACTATACGAACGTGACACATTGTGATTTTGTCACTGTATATTAAGGTTATTTCTAATAAGGACGTCAATGCCGTTTTTTTGTCAAAAATCGTCAGTAGAATCGCCAGCATTGTCAAACTGAATTTTAGAACATACTTGATCTATACCTTGTTAGAGCAACATACAAATTGTGCCGTTTTGACGACAAACCGTCACGTTAAAAACGGTTAACGATATGAACAATTTTTGGGCGATATTTTTCAACATGTCTCCGCGTTGATTCGTAGTTTGTTTCATAATTTTATTTTATGATGGGAAAATTTATTATTGCCTATAATAGGCAGTTAAACTTTAAGTATTTTTTAAAATTTCATTTGCTACTTCTACGACTACATTTATAGTTCTATTTTTTTCACTAGAGAAGTTAAATTTAAACTAAATCATATTAAGTACAGAAGAAGTACTGGTGAAAAAAAAACTGTTATGAGCTTCTTCCAACGACAGTAGATTATTATACAGTTAGACCTTGCAGTGAATATTAAAAGCGCATTTGCAAGATGCAAACTGGAACATTTTTAAGAAGGCCTCTTTTGCTCATGAAAACACTTTTCTACTGAGTGATACGGTTATAAACCAAAAAATGTAACCCAATTATTTTTTCTGATTATTTCAGATAACATGTAAATGTTTGAACTAACTTCTAGCCTAATGATTTAAAAACCCAATTTAATTGTGCCGAAAATTTCACATCTCATTATTTACCTAATTTTAAGTTAATTGATAGACTGGATTTGAAAAAGAGAATATTATCATCGTCGTTATGAAAGAACGTAAAAATGTATTCTTACTAATTGTTAAAAAAATATAATCTGATAATAGTTTATTGAATTTAATGTTCAAACCAACATCTTCTTTAAAGAACGTAGGCGTAATCTATTAATATGTACGGTTATTTCTCAAAATTATTATATTTTTTGTGCTTGAATTTTGACTATAGCAATAATAATCAGAGAGCTATGGCAAAATTGTTTTTCTAATGAGTTTTAAGGCATGAATTGATGATTGGAATTCTACGCTGTTGGCGCGGAACGTGTATATTTTAATTATACTTTATGAGTTAACTATCGGATTCTAAATCAACAAAAAAATAAACATTACAGATATCGTTACTTAACGAATTTTTTTTCTTCTGCACTGTTTGAGTCTATACATATGCGAAAATATATTAATAAAATCTAATAGAATTGATGTACAGTTGACTAATTAATAAGGTCTTGCGAGTAAGGCGGCCTACGTTGACGGTGACGCGCGTGTGACGTCAAAGGCAGATATAATATCGGACCAATCAGAGTTTAGTATTCTCAACCAATGAAAAATCTTTAAATCTAGCCAATCAGATGTCTTCTTATGCGTTAATTTGATTGGTTATTATTGTCCAATCAGAGAGCTTATTGAAATTCACTACGTCATCCGATATGAACCAATGAAATCGTTTCATTCAGTATTACGTCATTTGTCAGTATGGACTTCCTGATTGGTCCGGAACTGTTCCTGCGCGTGACGTTGACTTATATTTTTACATAAGATCCGCCCATTGTCACTGCCCAGTTAACGATACAGCCGAATATTACAGAATAACGTCTACTGAAATGCTATACGTTCCAGAATTAAAACACCTACCAAAAACATTTTAAAATTGTTAGAGATCTTCCGGGTTCGCAATGATTATGGTATTATATTATGTAACAGCAGTATATTTACAGCTGCTTTTTACAGTATGAAATAAAAAAAGCCATGTGAAAGAAGCAAGAAAATAGATTGGGTTGTCACATACAAGCTTGCTCAAACTTAACAAATTATTTTGTCGGCTACCATGCAAACACTACTATACGAACGTGACACATTGTGATTTTGTCACTGTATATTAAGGTTATTTCTAATAAGGACGTCAATGCCGTTTTTTTTGTCAAAAATCGTTAGTAGAATCGCCAGCATTGTCAAAATGAATTTTAGAACATACTTGATCTATACCTTGTTAGAGCAACATACAAATTGTGCCGTTTTGACGACAAACCGTCACGTTAAAAACGGTTAACGATATGAACAATTTTTGGGCGATATTTTTCAACATGTCTCCGCGTTGATTCGTAGTTTGTTTCATAATTTTATTTTATGATGGGAAAATTTATTATTGCCTATAACAGGCAGTTATACTTTAAGTATTTTTTGAAATTTCATTTGCTACTTCTACGGCTTTATTTATAGTTCTGTTTTTTTCACTAGAGAAGTTAAATTTAAACTAAATCATATTAAGTACAGAAGAAGTACTGGTGAAAAAAAAACTGTTATGAGCTTCTTCCAACGACAGTAGATTATTATACAGTTAGACCTTGCAGTGAATATTAAAAGCGCATTTGCAAGATGCAAACTGGAAAATTTTTAAAATGCCTCCTTTGCTCATGAAAACACTTTTCTACTGAGTGATACGGTTATAAACCAAAAAATGTAACCCAATTATTTTTTCTGATTATTTCAGATAACATGTAAATGTTTGAACTAACTTTTAGCCTAATGATTTAAAAACCCAATTTAATTGTGCCGAAACTTTCACATCTCATTATTTACCTAATTTTAAGTTAATTGATAGACTGGATTTGAAAAAATGAATATTATCATCGTCGTTATGTTAGAACGTACAAATGTATTCTTACTAATTGTTAAAAAAATATAATCTGATAATAGTTTATTGTGATTTAATGTTCAAACCAACATCTTCTTTAAAGAACGTAGGCGTAATCTATTAATATGTACGGTCTTATTTCTCAGAATTATTATATTTTTTGTGCTTGAATTTTGACTATAGCAATGATAATCAGAGAGCTATGGCAAAACTAATTTTCTAATGTTTTTTAAGGCATGAATTGATGATTGGAATTCTACACTGTTGGCGCGGAACGTGTATATTTTAATTATACTTTATGAGTTAACTATCGGATTCTAAATCAACAAAAAAGTAAACATTACTGATATCGTTACGTAATAATTTTTTTTCTAAGATAGGTTAAGCGTCAAGTCTGCCGAAATCCTTGGAGGTCATGCTATCGTGGTAAGAATAGTTTTTTTTTGTGAAAGTGCGGCCTTAATATGCATTTAAGGGCAAAAGTGTATAATTAAAGTTTTAGGAAATTAAACCCTTCTACTTTTATTTCAAGCGTATTTTTCTACAAAGCTTAGGGTCAATTAGTGATTTTCTGTTATTTGCTTGTTAAAATTCTGCAAAACAATGAGATATTTTAAGATTGTGGCCTTAGTATACATCTAATGACAAAAGTGTACATACAGTAGTAGCTCGATAATCCGAACTAATAAAAACCGTGACTTATAGGATTACAGTATAGTTCGGATTAGCGAATTTTTGTCTAAAAGGCAATATTCTTGTTTAAAATGAGTAAAATACAATTGTTTATCTAAACCAATAGTATTATAAAGACAAAGCGTCTATTTCGGCTATTTCTGTTTATTTTGGAACACACAATATAAATTCCCTGATTAAAGTGGGTAAATTGAAAAACTTAATAGGTATATCGGAAAGGCAAAAGATACAGAATTTGGCATTGCAGGAAATGAGAAACACGGATGCAGAACCGTTTGAATCGCAGGGTTATAGAATATATAATGGAATACCAGAGGACAAGGGGCAGAAGGCGGGAACAGGGTTCTTGGTGAGTCTGAAGGTGATCGAATCAGTAACAAATTTTGAGGCAGTAACGCCCAGATTATCATATTTAACATTCAAAACACCTAGAAAGTTCTACACTATGATAAATGTCCATGCCCCAACGGAGGATAAAAACAGGAAAAAAGAATACAAAGAGACAGTAAGAGAATTTTGGGAAACTCTGGATCAAACAATGGAAAACATCCCTAAAAATCACGTGAAAATCCTATTGGGAGATCTCAATGCTCAATTGGGCAAAGAGAGAAAATACAGAGATATAATAGGAAAATTCACAGCACATCTGAAAACCAACAGAAATGGAATGAAATTGGTCGAACTTTGCAGAAAACACGACCTTATCTCAAAATCGACTTATTTCAAAAGAGCCTACAAAAAGATGAGAACTTGGAAACACCCAGATAGCACAAAGGGAGAATGGCAATTGGATCACGTGTGCATGGATAGAAACTTCCACAAAGAAATGTACAATGTGAAAGTTTGTAAAGGACAAGATACGGGCTCAGACCATTACCTGGTGAAAATTAAGATGGTAGCAACACCCACTGGAGGAAAGAATAGGATAGTAAAGAACAGAGGGAAGGAGTATGATGCAACTAAAATCATTGGAAATCGGAGTTATTTAGACAAGACCACAAACGTCCCAGATAATTTAAATTTAACCCAATTATCTGAAAACTTACAAAAAATTTGCTAAAGAAATATCCCCGTTAACTAAACATAAAAAACATCCCTGGTGGAACGAGAAATGTGACTTAGCATTGGATAATCGTCACAAGAAATGGCTTAGACATCAAGCCGAAAACACCAACGAATCCCTGGAGGACTATAGAAAACAAAGTAAATTATCCCATGGTATAATTCGTAGTGAAAAAAGATTATACCTGAAAACATCCTTGGAGGAAATGGATGCTAACAATCAGAAAAATAACACCAGATTATATTATAGAGGATTCAAACAACAAACAGCTAAATATGCCCCACCAACCCTAATACTGAAAAATAGACAAGGGAAAACTGCTCATAACAACCAAGAAAACGCAGAAATCTTGGCAGATTCATTTGATAAACTGTTGAACTGCGAAGATCCTACAGAACTTTTTGAAATTGATGAAAATACCCCAATTTTGACGGAACAGCGAAACTTCCAAGAACCAACACTAATGGAAGTACAAAATGCAATCACAGAGATGAAGAACAATAAGAGTTGCGGAGAAGATCCAATCACAACCGAACTATGGAAATATGCGTCCAAGGAAACACAAGTCCACTACATCGGAACTTATGTGTAATCTGGATCTCAGAAATATTACCAGAACATTGGACATCAGCAATTATTTGCCCTCTGTTCAAGAAAGGAGATAAGACCAACCCGGATAATTATAGAGGAATTTCCTTTTTATGTTGTACGTACAAGATATTCTCAAGGATAATATACAATCGAATTAAAGACCAATTAGACCAACAATTGGGAGATTATCAAGCAGGGTTCAGACCTTGGAGATGTGGAGCTGATCAAGTTTTAACTTTAAAACTACTAATAGACTACCACAAGAAAATGAAACAATCGAAGAATATGGTGATTTCATTCATCGACTTTAAAAAGGCTTACGATTGTATACACAGAAATTCCATGCTGAAAATATTAAGAAATTTGGGATTACACCCGAAATTGATCAAACTAATCCAGTTGACACTAAAAGATACCAAATTCAAAATACGATTTAGAGGAGAACTATCCAAAGAATTTAACATCACAACAGGATTAAGACAGGGAGATGGACTGTCTCCATTACTATTTAACTGTGCACTAGAGTATATATAATGAGAGAGTGGCAGAGAATCAATCCTCCCACAGTGGTATTAGGAAGTAAGAACAAAGGATTGAGATTTAGTTGTCTGGGATTTGCAGATGATCTAGCGCTACTAGCAACAAATGCAGAGGGAGCCATTTCCCAAATTAAATCTTTAGAAGATATAGCAGGAAAGATAGGACTCAAAATATCGTATGAAAAAACTAAAATGATGAATTTAGGAGAGGACAAATTTAAACACATAATGATAAATGACAACAAAGTGGGATTAGTTGAGAAATTTAATTATCTGGGGGAAGTAATCACAAAAAATAATAATGAGGCAATAAATTGGACTGAAAGATCAGCCAAGATAAACAGCACCTATAAGATGGTGAAAAACACATATAAGAAAAAATGCCTCTCAATTCAATCTAAATTAAAACACTATAAAACAGTTGTCCAACCCAAAATTACCTATTGCAGTGAGACCCTGTTTAAAATAAAATCCAAGATTAACACTGACAGAGTTGTCAAAAAGGAAAGAGAAATAGTGAGAACCTGCATAGGCAAGAGAAACAAAGTGGAAGGACACTGGAGACTTTTGCCCAATAGTGAAGTTTACAAAACTATTGATCCAGTAACTGAGACGATGAGGAAAAAGAGAATATCATACCTCGGTCACATATTGAGATATCCAGAAAATAGATATGTCAAACAGATATTGAATTTCTGTTGTGGACTCGCTCTCAAACCGGTATGGATGAGAGAAATAAATGAAGATCTGGAGGAGATGGGATTAAAAATTGAAGACCTCCAAAATAAATCCGAAAAATTAAACATCATTAAAAGCTTTAAATTTGCACCTCCTCCAATTAAACAATATAAAACGAGTGTCGTATCAGATGACGTGAGACTGGCCCGATCGCTTAGAATGAAGGCCTACTGGGAGAAGAGAAAACAACGTAGTCTAAATAAATGTTAAACTAACTTAAAGTGATCCAGTGTAGTCTTAAAAGTAAAAAAAAAAAAAAAAAGACAAAGCGTGTTTTTGTTGCAGGCTAATTTCCATAACTACTGAACGGATTTTCATGAAATTTTGACAGCATATTTTTATTCATATTCATAGCAACATTTTGTATTTAAATTTTCAAAAATGATAACCCTAAGGGCCCAAATGAAGATTTTTATAAATATGTATGTGTGTGTGAGTGTGTGTGTGTGTGTGTGTGTGTGTTTATGTGAGTAGGCATTGTTGTTGAAGTTGATGAAGGGGTTTGACGACGGTGAGACATACGCGGTGGAAATTACCGAAATGTCGTTTTGTGTGTGTGTGTGTAAAAATTGTTGAAGACGGACATAAAGACTAGTGAGAGACGTACGTGGCGGACTTTATCAAAACGTTGTGTGTGTGTGTGTGTGTGTGTACGTTGAGTACACAGTCGATCTAACAGCTATAAAATTTCTGTTACATTGCCTATTTATTTAAAAAAATTGATTACATATGTTTCGCATGCAAAGCCGCGCGGGACATGCTAGTGTTGGAATAAACCAATTTAATAATAATATAAGTACAATAAACTGAGCTTACTTGTTCTTTCCACAAAAAAGTCACATTAAAAGAAATAAATTAACAATAAAGAACAATTGTAAATACAGTACATTATACATTATACAGTGTACATTATAAATTAAAAAATGTGCAGTTGTTTATGTTCAATAACCTAATTCATTGACAAAATACGTACTTTTCACTAAACTTTATTTTTCACAAAAATGTCACTTAATTTCTTCGGTTTCATGGAAGCCAAACTTTGTTCAAATGCTTCGTCTCGAAGCTGCATAAGCAATAATATTTCATGAAACAGCTTGTCGGTTTTCTTATCAGTTTTAAAACTTGCAACTGCCACTTCATGGTTTATTTTATTTTCCAGTAGTTTCTCATCATCATTCTGCAGAATTTCGGCGTCTGATTACCGTATTAAGACAATAAAAAAATAATCGTACCATAGGAAATCATCATCGCTACATTAAAACACTTTTTTGGATAGTTCGGATTACTGGATGTTCGGATTAAAGACGTTCGGATTAGCGAGCTTATATTGTAATTAAAGTTACAGAAAATAAAAAGACCAATTTCTTTTATTCCAAGCATCTTTTTTTTGGTTTAACGTCCGACTGTTTGGCAGTTACTGCTTATGCATCACAGCCTAATTTAGCGACGATTTGTAATTTCCGTATTTTCAAGTTCTACAGAGGTTGATTTTTATTTTGCGTAATTCACCTATGATTAAAATTAGGTTGTTTTCATTTTAATTTGTACACTAATGATTAATCACAGGTTATTTCATTATTTACATTGACGAGAGAAAGTCGTGTACCTAAGTGTTTCACGCCAGATTAGTAGTAAACGAAATCTACATAGGTACTTCTGTGAAGAATTTCTAGGCGAAGTTATCAGGAACTCCAAACGATTGGTTATTCTAGGGCCACCGTTGCACATCATGCCACTTTAAAAATTTAGAATGATGTAGATCATACTCAACGTTGAAGTAATTTAGGCGTTTCCTTTTATTTAGTTAAACGTAGAGAAGTTCTTTGTTTTGTATCAAGGAACATTTAGTTAAGAGTTACAAGGAGCACGGTAATGATATTCAGTTGTAGTACAAATAAATATAAATAAACATAAATAAATATAGATAGAATAATTTAATATGCATTTAGCATCGTCTCGCTGATGAGATAGTGTAGTTAAGCCTTGGCAAAGAAATGAACAATACGGTCTAAGTACGTTCAATAAAGGCGACTACATTTGGTAGCCCGACCTTGTTCACCATATTTCAATGAATGACTGATGCAGGCAAGTCTATACATTATATCTTCCGGGACTTTTTACATAAAAAACACTAATTGTAATAATAGTAATTATTATCATTATGATTATTTATAATAAGCAACGGTGATTGCAACTGACTTGTCGGTTGATGGACTTAATTACTGACAGGAAGGTTTGACCCGATATGATTAAATAAATAGTTGTGGCGTAAAAAGTTCACAGCTAATGCATTTCGTGGGTCGAAGGGATTATCGACCCTCTAACTTCCTGTAAGTAAGAAATATTGCAGGAATCATTCAGAGGGATAAACGAAATAAGTTAATTAATAAACGAAAAAGAGAAATATAAAAAGAAGTTAAACCTTAATAATATTACTGATAAACTGTTGCGTACAGAAGGACCTTACCGACTGCCAAAACAGTATGACGAAGAGTCGTTGACAGCCTGTTTGGATACGGTGAGAATTTTTTTTGGTTCGGAATTGTACTAATAGGCGATTACTCGTCTTCAGGTGGCTGTGTATTCATCAGCTTCAAAAATTTACAAAATTCAACCTATTTATAGAAAATAAGCTCTGAATAAATTATAAATTTGTGCATCAAAATTAAAAAAACCCCTGTAACAGTTTATCGCTTCCAGTCATATTCATACAACATAAAACCGTTATGCATTCCATGGATATCGTGTAACCCGAAAGATACACGAATCTGTAACATTCTGACCCGTCTGACGTTACGCGAAAATACAGTCCGGTTTCACCAGCATTGTAAATTTCATCTAAAAACTATTGCATCACATTTTCTACCGTTGTATTCTACTTTTCTTCACTTTAAACACCAGCGCTACACTTCAGAAGAACAAATTAATCGTCTCCGTGAGGTGCATCAACGTAGCCCAGATAAATTGACTAGATCAACAAATTTACAGTCGCAAATTCCTCAGCCATTTCTGCGGAAAATAATACGGAAACCATTGAAAATGTTGCCTTATAAATTGTAGTTTGAACAAAGTTTAATCAACGGTCAATGGAAAGAGCCATGTTGGGGATTTCTTCACTAGATGGAATGAGAAAATGATCAGGGGGCCTTAAAACGTGTATATCCGGTAAATAAGGTAACATGAAAACAATATATTCCTTCTCTTTACATTCATATAGGGCAAGAGAAAGTAAAAAATTGGCTTTATAGCCCTGTACTTTTTGAATAAATAAGAAAATAATAATGCAAAATCAGAGAGGCTCATGACAGGTAAGATCAGTCCCTAATATTTTTTTTAATTTTTAATACTTTGTTCCCATATTGATAATAATCAATTTCATCCTACAAATTAACTGCTGCAGCTGTACATCTGATAACTGGAGTTCACATTTGCGAGTGGTAACGAAGTTTTTATAGTTACATAACTATCTTCGAAGTACTCCCAATTTGTTGAACGCAGGTTGACAATTAATATGCAGACAACAGTAGAAGAATAACGAGTCATTTGAAGTACATCTAGAAAACAGCAATGGAAGACCAAATCATTCCGTATTTTGGCAACACTAAATTGAGCAAAGTCCAGGAATCTGTATCTTATCAAGCGTAAAAATTTATTCTGCACGCTTTCGATTTTATCAGCAGAACAAGCCAGCCCTGTGCCAGATAATTGTGGCATACTCCAAATGGTTACAGACTTAAGTAAAATTACAAAATTAATGTAATTTAATGTCTCTATTGTGATTGTGTGATTGTGATTTAATGTTTGTTATTAAGAAATTACTAAACGGTTCTTAGTATACTATTTGTTGTCTTTCTGCATTTATTTTGTTGTCTATTATAATTTGCAAAGCAATACAAAATTATTAATAGAAAGTAATGTTGATATATTGTTGTAATGTAATACACATAAAATATTGGGTGTTAAGTTTATTAATGCGGAACTCTGTAAATACTGCAAATGTAAAATTTATTGATATCATCTATTTGAAGCTAAAAGTAATTTAAGTACCCATTGTAATACGTAAAGCATTATGGTTATTTTATATTATGTATTTGTAAGATTGTAATTAAACTTTTTTTTTTAATACACACTCTTCCGTCTGCAATAAAATGTACCTATTTTATACATAACTGTATAAAATAGATATTAAATAAATAAATAAATAGAAATCTGGTGTGAAACACTCAAACGATTTTCTCTTGCAATGTAAATATTTTTTTTTAAATATCTGCATTTTAATCATGAGTAAATGGCGCTAAATGAAAATCAACCTCTGTTGGACATAAATATACAAAAAAATCACTAATTAATGCTAAACCAAGCTCTTTAGAAAAAAGTTTGAAATAAAGAAGTAATTTTCGACCACTTTAAATACATACACTTTTCCAAGAATTTATAATGAGGGCGCAATTTTTTTCACTTTCATTTTATACTTTGAACTATTATTATCAGTGACAACTCGTGCCTTTAAAAATAGGTGAAGAGTTACAAAAAACGAGAAAAACTAGTGTACTAATAAGTAACTGCGAGACTCCCGACGTTAACCGCGAGACTCCGTCGGACGTTAAACAAAAAAAAGACTCCCGAGAGTAAAAAAAGTAAAAGTAATAAGTAAAAAAGTAAAATACATAATAGTACAGTGTATATGTGTTTATTTTACACACTGTGTGACACAGTATATAAAATACACACGCACAAAACAACTGTGTGACACCCCAAATACAAAACAACTCAAGTAGACAATTTATAATGAGGGCGCAATTTTTTTTGACACGTGCATAGACCAGAAAGTGGAGTGTTAAAATATTTGCACTCAATCTTTTAGTTCCAGGGCTACAAAAATAGTTCTGTTTCTTATCACATGATCAGTCAATTATATGACTGAAGCATTTAAGAACAGATAGAGGTGTAAAAGATAGTAGTAGTCTTGAGTTACCTCCTCTGAGAGTAATGAATTTTATTTTACAGCCTGACCCTGTGATAAATGAATAAAAGTATCATTTCCAAGATGTAAATTACAGTCTGTCTGTAACTTGATGGCCTCCGGCAGAGAGGAGCAATATGCGGATTGTAAAACCATTTCACAAAACATTTCTAATTTTTTTAAATAACGAACTTGTCGGATATGATGTATTTTATAAAACAAAGTATTTCGCATGTTTTTTTGAACTATAAAATTATTTCGAAAAACACACGCTTAATGAGATGATGTATCATTTAATAGAAGTTTTGTTTTTGAAGAAAAACAAGTATTTTTTCAAATACATCGTCATTGTTCAACAACTATTTCACGGATTAACATAATATTTGGTAGGTTTGTTTTGTAATAATTATGGAAAACTATGATGCAATAAAATTTAACAGAAAATCATACTTTTTAAGTTACGAGGTATTTGTTAAACTAAATTTTGTAAAATCGCAAAACACGACATAAAAAAGTCAGCATGCGAGACAATTTTCAGTCTTTAACGATAACTGTACACATGCAGAAAATGAAATAAAGAGGCAATTTTCAATTAACTTTTAGTGACAGAATTATTTAAATTGGATGTATAAAAATTAGATGTGTGTTTTCTGAAATGGTTTTACAATCCGCATTTTGCTTCCTTCTGTGGGAGGCCATTAAGTTGTAGACAGACAGTAGATTTTTTCAGAGGGCCTGGTGTGCTGATAAGCATACTTTTCCACTCAGTGAGGAGGGGACTGGTTAACCATCTCACGCCTCGTTTTACTTAGTAAAGCGTATAGAGGTTCAAACCAGTCTTTCGGCTATGACCTAAAGAACAATACACTTTTCCGTGTCGGTTTTAATTTTCTTAAAAAAAAACTAACGATGTTAAAAAGTAATTCTAACGATGCTTTATAAGATTTGACAGAATAAATTAATCAGATGTCCTATAAATTAACAGAATCAACATGAGTTAAATTTTTTTGTATTTTACTTTTTCAATGTTTAAATTTTATCTTGTACACAAGCTCAATTAGCTAGGTTTTTTTACAGAAGCTAAGATTATAATGATTTAAAATGATTACCAGTGATGCCAATTAGTGTACAGAATTTGAAGGAAACGTGACAACAATTTAACATGAATTTGCTTTAAAGTACTTAAAGGATAATTCAATGGTTTTATGTTAGTAATAGAATTCTTAAGTACTTTCCTAATAACGCTTGTATTTATTTTATTTGTAAAAGAGATACGAACTGAATTTGTTCTTGTCTTAAAAAAAATGTTAAAATTTACAATTAAAACCTTATAATTCTCTTGTTTTACCTACTATGTGTGTTGCTGATAGTATTAATTGTATCCATAAGTAATGTTTCATGAAATAGGCTTGTTACAGTTAATATGTTTCAATTAGAAAAAGTTTTACATTGATGTAAGAAACATTTATGGATTTTCCTTGTAGACTACATCTTTTTTATTTTACATTGTTTTTAACTTCACTGCTTATAAAATATGAGTGACTTCAAAAATTAACGAGACAAATTGATACAGAGAAAAAACGATTTACTCAGTGACAATGAAACTTACTCTTTTTTTCAATGCTGTCTCCAGCAACATTTGTATTCTTGTCCCACTGTTCTGCGAGTTTTCTGACACCCGCAGCGTGAAAGTCTAAATTTTGCTGTTTGAACCATTCGTGTACCGTTTTTTGACCGCTTCGTTGTCGACGAACTTCGTGTCTAAGTCCTTGAGAGGCCGGCCTGTTGGCGTAGTGGTTAGCGCAACTGGCATCTACGCCGAGGTCCCGGGTTCGATTCCCGGGACGAAAAAATACCAGGTCTGGCATTTTTTCATCACTCATCTTCATCTATCATCCTTCTCACCGTCTATATTAGCAGTAATTACAAAACAGTCGGACGTTAAACAAAACAAAAAAAGTCTTTAAGCGGGCAAATCAGATGGGGTGAGGTCTTGGCTGTAAGGAGGATATGACACACCTCTCAACCCATTTTCTTAACAATTTTTCTAGTTTTTAGAGCGTGTGACTTTATGGTCTTGGTCAACTGTTTTTAAACCAATCTGAAACATGTTTTTAGGAAATTCAGAACGTCATGAATTATCAAGAACGCGGTTACAACATTATATCGCGCAGGCTAGCAATTTGGGAAATTTTCGCTTTCCTTTCTTTGCGAATAAGATCTTTTATAAGGTTTTTATGCAGTTGAATTCAAACTGTTCTTCCAGAGCGATAGAAATCAGTCAAATTTCTTCTGCCCGTATTAAACTATTTCACTCACTTACACACATTACTGCGATTAAAAGACTTTCCACCATACTTTTTCAACATTCTTAAGTGAATTTTCGCAGGTTTTATACTTTCGAATAGTAAACATTTTATCACTGAACTTTGCTCTTCCCGTGTATTTTACGTTTCAAGCTAAGCTGTCAATTTGAAATAAAAAAAGAGATTTTGTTTATGTCAATAATGATCTAATAGCTGATTAACAATGTTCCCAGGTTGCCAACTTGACCCTCAAAAAATTTTATTATCATTTAATGAACTGTTTTTCTCTACATTAATTTGTCTCGTTTATTATTGAACGTCCCTCATACATTATAAATGATGATATAGAACGAGATCCTAAATTAATTACAAAATATTAGAAACTTAAGACTTTAAGTAAAATGAGAGTATGGCCATTTACAATCAAATAAATAATAATCTCCTTACTTACAGTGCATACAAAGATGAAAATATTGTAGGCTACTACTTCCGTTTCACTTAGGGATCTGTTCCCAATGTGCGATGAACCGTTTTTAACTAACAGCGTTGACACATTACGCTAATAAGTTCGATGCACTACACAAACTGTTTACGTACTGACCCGACAAACAGTTCAACCGAACATATATATTCATTACTATGGCTCAATCTAATACTACTGCAGAGATGGCTGCCTTTTATATTATATCCGGTCTTAAAATTTTCGAGATGAATAAATAAATAACAAATGCTAAAAAACACATGAAATAAATGGCGAAGTCCAAAACTCAATTAAAAAAAATCTGTTGTGAAACACTCACACAATTTTCTCTTGCCAATGCAAATAAAAACCAATAATCCTAACATTAGTAATAAAACATTAGAAATAAACAAAATACTAACCTCAATATAAATAACCTAATTTTAATCATCAGTGAAAGATGCAAAATGAAAATCAACCTCATTTAGCTCTAAAATACGGAAAATCACTCTCACGCTAAACTAGACTCTATAGAGAAAAATGCTCTAAATAAAAGTTGTAGATCTTTTAATTTCCTATAAATGTAATTATATACACTTTTGTCGTAAAATGCATACTAAGGCCAAAATCTTTAAAAAAATAGATTTTTTACACGTTTTCGTGAGAAAAAAACAGAAAATCGCTAATTACCGCTTAACTAAGCGTTATACAAAAAAATGTTTGAAATAAAACTTGTAGGACTGTAAATTATCTACAACATTTATTATGTAAATTTTTGCCGTAAAATACATAATAAAGCCGTAATCTTAAGAAAACACTTTTTTTACGTAAAAACAGCCTTACCAAGAATTTCAGCATACATGGCGCCTAACCTATCTTGTAGAGAATAAAAAATTTAGTAAACCAGGCGATTTTTAAAAAAATCGTACGACCAGTTTTTGAGAAAATTGCAAAAAAGTGAAAAATTACACGAATTACTACTTCCGGTTGACCGATTTCGATGAAAATGTTTGTGTCGGGTCCGGTAGTGGTATGTAACTTAAGTTTCAAGTTCGTACGATGTTCTGTTCTTGAGATATTCTGTTCACACACACACACAGATACACACAGACCAATCGCTAAAAACATGTTTTTTGGGTTCAGGGGGTCTGAAAACTTGTAGATCCGGTGAAAACTCGATTTCGAAAAATCGACATGAAAACAATACTTTCCTTCCTATATATTCATATAAGCAAGAGAAAGTAAAAATAGACGCTAAAGGAATGCAATAACGTACAAACATAACTAACAATGTTCAGTAGGTGACAAACCATACCTGTCAAAACTTCATACAAAAGCTATTGTTAATTAGTTACAGTATCCATCGTTCAGCTTACATATTGTTCTTTTCGTGAGTGTTAAACTGATTATGTAGTAGATTTTATAAAAATACAGTGTAGTGTTTATGATAATTTAGTATTTTAGCATCCATGAAAAATTGTGTGAATCAGGTCACAAAACACATGAGTATTATAAAGATACAATTATAATTTTGCTAATTATCATTATTTTAAATATCATAATCACTGTTTTTTATCAATACCGATTATTTATAATTAACGCACTTGTACTTCTAACTATTAATATTACTATAATTATACACTACTTTTTGTATTTTTTTTCCAGAAAAATAATGAGATAGTTTGCACAAAAAATTAAAAATGTGTAACCTTTCTTCTTATGTAGTCACATTGTATGTTATTTCAGAATACAGAGTGATCCAGCATTTAATTTTAACTCTACAACATAGAGTAAATAGAGTTCCATGTTCGATTTGCAGTCTGTTAGACATGTTTTCTTATCTCGTTCTCATCTATCACCCTTCACTAGCCTTGATTTGCAGAAGAGTTGGACATAAAACCAAAATAATTTTCAGATTCAACCCCCAAAACAAAATTCGTGCCTGAATGATGAATTAAATTACAACAATGAATATATTGCTCGTCACCTACAAGCAGAAACATAGGTTTTGTAGTGGGGTTCTTTCGTTTGGGAGGCTGAGCCCGATTCTTTTTTTATTTTACGACTAACTCTTTTGCACATTAAGGCTAGAAAGGGTGATACATGAAAACGAGCGATGAAAAAATGCCATACCTGAATGGGAATTGAATCTGGGACTACCGGTATATTAGTCTGGTACGAAATTTACATTTTCCAGTTGGATTGCAGCTAATGGCTTTTTAGCCCTGGCTACGTGCGTGGGTGACGAATTAAGTATCCCTAAGGTTTAGGAAACAAGATTAGGGTTTACTATCATTTAAGAATTATTCGGCTTAATGTAATTGCATTTTTAAATATATAAAAAAAGAAAATGTTGATATAAAAATACATACAAAATTAATTAATACCAAAGGATTATCGTACTATTTAATAAGTTTATTAGGAGAAGAAGAAATTAAAATATTACTTTAAACAATTTGTATAGTTAAAATTTCGGACAGCGCACCCTTATTTGAAATTCAGCAAACGCCACTGATATATATATATATATATATAAAACTGGACCCCGAAATAAACTGGATTAAGTGTTGCAGTACATACAGTAGAATCTCAGTAGTCCGGCCTGTTCGGGACCGAGAGGGTGCCGGATTACTGCAAATGGTGGATTACTCGATGTGGTGAAATTTTGGAATTATAAACTATAAATTTAAACAAAAAATGACTATGCGTTGATTTCTATGTGATTTTAAATTAAATCAACTAATTAAAAAAGGTTTGCCGAGTACTTCTGTAGTCATTGTACTAAACATAATTATCGGCTATTGACATCGCCTAGTGCGGTGTGGGGTGCTCGTGTTCTGAGATTTACGTTTCGTTGTCAATTCAGCATGAAGTATAGAGTATGACCCAGTTCTGGGTTTTGGATAAAAAGCCAAAAATGATTCCATTTAACAACAATTAAAGTCTGCTTATTAATTTCTTTAATCAAATCCTAAACGTACATGAAATATTAAATCCGCCATAATTAGGTCGAGTTGATTTTCCTCATTCAATTTAAATCTTTTACCAAAATCTGTCCTGGGTGAGGTTTCATACTTTTAGGCCTAATACTTTAAGGGCCGGATTACTGGAGGTGCCGGACTACTGGACGGCCGGACTACCGAGATTCTACTTCATATTACTTTACGTGATAATATAAATTTATTTATGAACAATATACCAGAAATACGTCAATGACTTAACCTTTTCGATTCTCATACGAGCGCATAAATCATTACTAATTGTCTAAAAATTTGTTATATTTATTTTGTGTTATTAGGACCTACTAATAAGAATGATACCTTACGAATATTATTATTTATTTTATGACAAAACCCAGTAGCAACAGAAATAGTTCTAATGACCACCTCGATTAAATTAAAGTTAATTCTGATTTAAGTAGTAATGAAGTTCTTATCAATACGGTTGTTTAATGAATGAGAATTGAATAAATGCACATACGTATATGATTTGTAAAGATAATAGAGTGCGTTTGAAGTTTTGCCCTTGACTAGATTGCGCAACCTTTGAGCTTGACCCGCAAACCATACCGCAGGCGCGGTCCTATCTATTATGGTTATGTTCGATGTATGTTTTATGTTGTCACCTGTACTGCGTCTGACCACTATCACTATTACCTATTATGCTTACTTACTTCAATGCCAGTTTCCCCTGTTGCATTCATTGTCGAATGGCTGACTACAATAATCTATACATTCTGATACGGAAATCATGAACAATTTTCTATATCGTTTGACAGGCTTCTTTCTGCATAAAAAATTCCTGGATTAATAAAATCACACTTAATTGTATGTAACATCAAATTCACCATACATTAAAATTTTAATGTATATTAAAAAAAAATCTGGTGTGAACACTCACACGACTTTCTCATGGCAATGCGAGTAATGAACAATATAACCTAACATTGTTGTTGTTTAGGTCATCAGCCGAAAGGCTGGTTTGAACCTGTAGAGGTTTTACTAAGTAAAACGAGGAGTGAGGTGGTTTACTATTACCTTCCTCACTGAGTGGAAAAGTACGCTTATCAGCATGCCGGGCCCTCTGAAAATCACATATTTTCCGCTCTGCAAATGACACCTTCACTTCATTCACCACAGGGTCTGGCTGTATAACGAAATTCATTACTTTCAGAGGATATAACTCTGACTTGAGCTTTTTACACCTCTGCCTCTTCTGTTCTTAAATATTCAGTCATTTAAATGGCTGACCATGTGATAAGAAATCGAACTATTTATTTTAGCCCTGCTACGAACAGATTGAGTGTAAATAATTTGACACTCCATCTGTCTGTTATGGGCAGAGTCAAAGTTGTAGAAAATTAAAAAACTACAATTTCAAACTTTTTTCTACAATGATATTATTCGTCAATTACTGATTTTTGTATTTTTCTCATCCAAATTAAAAGAAAAAATAGATGGATTGTTTTAAGATTGCAGCCATAGTATGCATTTTACAATGAAAGTGTATATTTATAATTAAAGTTAATATAGGAAATTAAAAAATCAACAACTTTTATTTTATGCATTTTCTCTACAGACCATAATTTAGAGCCAATTAGTGATTTTCCGTATATTTAAGTCGAAGATGTTGATTTTCAGTTTGCTACATTCACTCATGATTAAATTAGGTTTGTTTTTCATTTTACATTGTTTACCAATGATTAAACATAAATTATATTCTTCATTATTTACATTGGCAAGAGAAAATCGTGTGAGTGTTCCACACCAAATTTTTGTTTTTCATCTCATGGGAATTTCCCGATAAACCCCATTACTTCACTCTTTTAAGCAGATATCTTGATATTATAATTCGCGTATATATTGTTTACGTAAAAACCCCTCTTTAGTTGGTGTTTGTTAGTATTTTTCGTGTACATATTTATTTGTTATCATACCTTTAATTTATTCTATGTAATTGCGAAATTTAAAAAAATCATGATCAGTAAAATATCGCATGTAACTGTTTGTATCTATATTATAATCATTTTATCAGTCTTCATTGACGCTAATTTCATAATTAAATTTAATGCTATAATCATAAATATTACACACAGCTCCATTACTCCTGTAACAATATTTTATTCTGTTATGTGATATTGCTATTTTTATACTTCAACGGAACTTAGCAACATTAAGTAACAAGCGGAAAACACGGGGTTAGTTATGCAATAAAATCTATAAAATACTACCATATAATTTTCAATTATTTATACAAAGTTACCTTCGCTCAATTTTTTATTACAAAAAATTATTTTTCTTTTATATTTAATTATAACCAAATTAAAAGTGCATTGTTAGATTGCATTTGTGTAAAATTAACCTCAATTATTTTTACATAAATGACGAAATCTGCATAATCTTGGAAAAACTACAAGTAATGTTAGTTATTAGTTTATATTTTAAGATGTTTTATTATCTACATCAATTAATTTTCAGGGTGACATTTAATTGTTTTAACTTAAATTATAGATAATTAAGAATATTTCTGTAGTCGTTAAAGTTTTTAATTTGATTTAACGATTCTATGACGATTCCATGTGTTTAATTTTATGTAATGACGAAAGTTTCTAGGTTTCAAAGTGTTTACGGTTACATAAATAGAAGATGTAAAGCAAGGGCCCGGAAAGAAACGCAGTTGAGGCACTACCTCTTTTGTTGTACGGTAGTTAAACATGGGCTCTAAGGAAATCTGAGGGTAGGAAGTAAGAAGCAGTTGAGATGCATTTTTTGAGATCGGTGAAGGTACCAACACTTAAGGGATCGCATCAAGAGTGAGACAATCCGGCATGATTTGGGTAGAACGGAAATGTGAGTCAGAGGATGGAACGATATAGGGAGGTGGTTACGTCATGTACACTCCATGCCAGAGGATCGATATTCGTTACTGGCCTTACAATATCGTCCGCAAAGATTACGGTCGTTGGGTAGACCACGAAGAAGATGGATAAAAGCTGGAACAGGCAATGTGCCTAATCCGTAAAGGTGGAAAAAGAAGAAGACTATTTAAAAGAATAAATAATAAATAAATATTAAAAGAAGAATTCTATTTTCATATCATTACTGTAATTTTGAAGACTTTTGAAAGCAACGTATGTTATTCTAACACCTAATCCTAGGTTCATTCGAGATCTGGGTACAATAAAATGTAATAAACAAACTTATAACAGTCGGAGATTTCTGTAAGTTATAAATTTAAGTGATTGCTATATATTATTTAAGTTAGTACTGTTTAAAAACAGTTATACAAAATAATGTTCTGCTTTTATCTTCTCGACAGTTCAAGGAAACATGTGGTGAAAGAATGTTTCAGATCAACAAATTGATTCAGGGGAACAGGACAAATAAAAAAATTATTTATCCTTACATAATGTTATAATGGAGTAATAAAATTTTGTCGTTAAAAAACCAGGTCAATATGGTTAAGTAAAAATAAATGCTAAATCACATGAGAAAAACAAACAGTCAGGTTCATTGCCGTGTGAAGGTCAACAAACTGTCTGCCCTGCCCTACCAAACCAATTCAAAAACCGGTTTATCAAAAATTAATGAAAATACAAAATGCTACTATTTTTAGATATACTACTAAAACAGCTTATGTTATTTTTTTAAATAAAACTATCTATTACCAGTATCATTGATTGGGTCACCTACAAAAATTCAAATTCACCAGATCTCTCTCTAAGGAATTTCAGGATATACGAGTATTTATAACAAAAATCACTGAGAAACTTATGAAATTTAAAGGCTTTGAGGTTTACTCAACAACAACCACCACCACAACAGCAACAACAACAACAACAACAACAACAACAATAATAATAATAATTCTTATCAAGTAAATTTTTCAAAATCTATCAAACGGATTGCACCCCAGGCCCATATTAAAAGAAATACTTTTTTTTTCTTTTAATTCGACAATACAATTAGACTACTTCTATTAAATTAATTACCAAACTTAAGAGCTTAAACTAAACTTGACTATAATAAAGATACTGTTCTTAAAAAATCAAAAAAATTGATTTACTTCTCTACTACCACTTACTACTACCCGCGCGCACGGGCACTATTAACATAATTTAGAACCGGTACCGTAACGACACTATTTCGAATGGTCCAACAATACTTTCCATTCACAATTCAAGTTAGAACTGTCGCACTTTTAAGACGCTAACTGTTTTTATACCTGCGATCTGAAAGTTTCCCAAACAATCGAGATTCTTCTAATAATGTTGTGCTATATTGGAACACAGTAGGAGTAAAAGCAAATTTTATGCTAGTTTCGATTTCCGAGAAATTCTATTTAAAACATTCCATTCATCGCAATCCATTATTCTTGTCAATACACAACACTTCATGGAATGAACTTTCTCAAAATGTACAATTCATTCCCGTTGCCATTATAATGGTTAGCGCGACTGAATTCTACGCCGGTGTCCCGGGTTCGATTCCCGGTCAGGTCTGGCATTTTCTCATCACTCATTTTCATATATCATCATTTTCCACCGTCTGCATTAGCATAAATTGCAAAATAGTCAGACGTAAAACCAAAAAAAAAAAAAAAATCCCGTTGCCATTTCTAAAATATCAATGTACAATGTTGCAGTATGTTTGTTACATGGTGCCTAAATCCACTAAAATCTACTATTCTTCTTTGCAATCTGAATAGAATTAAGATTGTAGTAGCATTTTTCAACACAGGCATTACGTACCTTAAAATATACCACCTTTTTACGTAACATCTAACGATACTACATTATTAACACCGTTTTCACACCGACGCCGCGAAACCGTAACAGCGGTTTCGCTTTCGTTCCGCAGCAAGTTGTCGATCTGAATACGCGATAACCAGGTGGAACAATGTCGCTCCCTTATGGAGGTATCGGTTGAGACGGCTAGAGCAGCGATGTCCTTTCACACTACCGCCGTAGTTTCGCCAGTTCGCCACAGTATCGCTTCAGTACCGCACGTAATCTGTCGCAGTCGACAGATTCTCGCCCGCAAAACATTTCAGAATATTGCATTCTGTTATCTTTTGCAAGTATTTTGCAAGTTTACTATTATCATGGATAACACATCGACAGAATTATTGATTCTGTCAGTCAGGCAAAGACCTGAAATATATTTCATGAGTCACCCGGACTATAAAAGTTACACAAAAAGCAAAACGCCTGGATTGAAATACAAAAAGAATTAGTCAAGTTTAACAATTTCATTTTAAATTAACCCCTAAACAGAAATAAAAATAAATTATCTTAAATACAATGCCAGTCTTTGCTTGCTGGGGATGGCTTCTCTATAATTATTATCTTGTTTAGTGATACGAGGTTGTAGTAAATTATGAAGCTCTTCATGGTTCATCCAAAAGTAATTGTGAAATCGATCTTCATAAAACTGCAGTTCTTTGCACAACACATTTTCTCCCAAATATTTTATTTTTGTGTTAATGTCATAAATCCAAAAGCTACGCTTTCTTTTTTGACGCAAAGCCCAAATCAACAGCAATATTTCCTCTTCTTTGAAAGAAGAAATACTTGACATTTTGTATAAACACTACCGAAGCCAATCGACGATTAATACAAATGAACCAGGAATCGCGCGGTTCCGCTTTGAAATTTCGCGCCGGTGTAAAAGTCATTTCACAGCGAAATAACAGCAAAACCGCTGTCACGATTTCGCGGCGGCGGTGTGAAACCAGCGTTAGGGAATCCAAAAAGAGTATAGGATCGACCTTAATTTACTTTTCAAGTACTCCAAATAAAGTTTCCATTTCAATTTATCATCAATAATATTACCTACAAGAATTTTCAATTATAATTCAAATGTTCAACGTAATCCACTATTGTTGATGTTTCATTTTCTTATAATTAACACAATATTCAGTTATCCTTAGTTTTTATTTATCTTTCCACGGGTGATTCATACTGATATCAACGAAATTCCTTTTACCAGTACTATTTTTGTTTTGTTTTTGCAATTGTGATTTTGATTTCAACGTGTAAGAGTGTGTGTGAAGTTTAAAATGTTTTAAAAGTTTATTTTCCCTTGAAGAATGATCGGATGTTTCCTATAGTCGATTTCACATTCAAAAGCAGTACGCAAACTCCATAAGCAATGTATTTCATATGGAAGTTTGAGTGCTACTGCACTTAGTAAAAATATCGACTCCGCGCCACATAGCCTTTTTGAATAACGTAATACGAAACATAGCCTACTTAATATTTGTATCGTTTTAAAGATCAGGTACAGACAATTATTACAGTAATGGAATGTTTACCAATTTTATTGTCTTTTTAATTATTTTAAAGTAAAAAATATTTATTATTTAAACTGATGTCAATAGTTATTGGGATGAAAATGTACTGTTCTCCAAATAAAAGTGACGTATCATTTCAATTGTCGGTATTTATGTAAGGGACATAATAAAATTGATCTTTTCATAGGACTATAAAGACAAGAATGTCGTAATTATTGTGTTATGTAGTTTTATAGGTTTACATAACGGATAAAAAAAGTTATTAGCTGGTGAAATAAAGAAAATAATACATTATTTACATACGAGATTATTTTTCTGGAATAACACAATAATTCCTTTTGAATGGGCCGTTGTTATGGAAAAAGTAATTATTTCAAACTACAGTAGTTTATTATTTCTGTTCCCGTCCAACATGACTTGTCATACATCAAATTACAGATCAAATTCTATATTTTATAACAAATTAATAAAACACTTACATCGTCATGGAAAGAAAAGAGTTATTTAATGTGAAACGTAAAAAAAGTGACGAAATTTAAACGTTTAACTTTGTACGAGCGTATCTTATCTAAATATCAGAGTATAATAATAACATTTATAGCGTAATAAAATACGATTTATTTAGGAAGCGACAGCAACTTTTTGATTTAAAATGAGTTTGTTAGAGCGTGTTAAGCGAAATTCTAAATATTTTTGCCCGTGACCTTCGGATGGTGTCGGTGGAGGAGTGTTATTTTTATTGGCTGTGCCTGATGTTTTCCGTAAGCCTGATAACACAAAGGTTCTCATAAGAGTTGTACTGCATTCTGAACGTGAAATAGAGTATAGTCATGGATAAATTACTGGAAGATTTTGGTTTCAGTAATTTTCATTCATTTTCTCGTTGTCTGCAATCAATGAGGATACCCTTTTGTAGATATTGAAACAAAATTAATAGATTCCCTTCCCTCCTTTTGACAAAATGCATGTAAACTTTGTTCTACATTACAGGACCGTTTTAGAATTGACAGATGTATGGCCTTCAAAGATGATTGTATATGATTTTTTAAACAATATTGCAACATTTGGGGTGTTCTTTAAAAATACAATTAGTTATTGTTAAATATTTACATATATGACGTATTATATTGTGTTTTCACTTGCCTGATCTAAGATAACATTTATAACATATGAGGTTAAATACATTTTAAATAAATAAGCAAATATTGATACACGTTAAAGATCGCGCCTACAATATAACTAGTTTTTTATTTTATTAACATAAAAATTAATAAAGTTAGGCCTTCACTGACACGTATTTCATTCAATTATAGATCATTTGTGACATTTTGTAGGTAGTCAAGAATTTGGAGAACATCTGGAAATAAAATACCTAAAATAACATTGATCGTCTTTTATCATTTTACTTTCTCTTTTTATTTTGGTTAAATCCGACTGTTCTCTTACTTTCTCTTACCCTATATGAATATATAGGGGGGAAAATATTGTTTTCATGTCTATTTTTAACATGAAATCGTTTTTACAGACTTAGGCTGACTATTCCTGAGAGAGTATGGTTAATTCAACCCAACCATCAAAGTACACTGGTAATCACTGCCTAGTACTCAAATCCGTTCGTCTCCAAAAATCAGCTGTTAAACAGCTGACTCGCTGCGATGACTACCACTAAACCAATAAAGTGGATATTCTACGGTTTAATATTCATTTTATCATCAAGCTTAAAATTTTGCTTGCCAAATATTATTACGTTTGTTTTCTTTCAATCGATTCTTCTCCAAAACATATGCTAAGCGATCCGATATTCTCTTTATTTCCTTCTCAGGAAATTTAGGCTAAAAATTAGGAACTTTGGTGTATTACTCAGTACCACTTGTTTCTATAACAAGAGTCCTGAGTGCAATTCCCTGTTAGGCCTGGAATTTTTCCATCTAAATATCACCTGACATAATTATCAATGCACAAGCTGAGGCTTATTGTAGGCATTATCACATAATAAAAAAAGACAAAAACACTAGATTACAGTTTTTAGATACTGACAATTTATCTTACATTACATTTTTTGGGACGCAGTAGCTTACCTTCCCATTCATTCCCTTTATAAATAATGATTTGCTGGGATTTAACATATAATTTTTTTTAAGAGAACGAAAGAAATTATTTTATCTCGGTAATTTGAAATTTTGTAATCCGATAGCCTCCCGGGATTACGTATATCTCTCGGATTATTGACACCCAACTTTAATTTCATACGAGATTCTGTTTAAGGAAGTAATGTCAATGTAATATTAATAATAATAATTTATAATCAAAAATAAGTTGTAGATAGAAACCTAATGAAACTACTGATTTCTTAAGAAATTATAATTTAATACTGAAATACAAATATGGAAGACATGAGTTCCAATCAATACTAAATAATTATGTAAATGACAGCATAATTAAACATAATATATAGTTAGCGTTTAATTAACGCTAGCATATCCTTGATTGTGTTAAATAAAAAAGAACTTCTTTTTTTTAGTAGGCTTGTGTAAACTTCTTCAGATATTTCCTAAACAAAAACAATAGTTAGGCCCGACACTGCAGTTACAGTGCCTGAGGACATATCACAAAATTTAACTAATTAACGTTTGTTTAAACATGTGTGTAAGGAAATAATGAGATGAAAAATATTTTTATGACATAATTAATTTTCTGAAAACAGTACTGAAAATTAATGATTAATAATTTATTATTCGTAACGAGTAAATTTGTCTTGTACTTATGAAATTCAGTTAGTTTTATATATAAATTAATAATGAACCGCACACGGGCTTATTGCTAGCCCTGGAGGAGACGCGTTAAAATTAGATGTCCAAACAATACTGCTGCGCGAATAAAAATTACTTACTATTAATATCGGAATTGGCATGTCGAGTTATATAATTGGTTCTCTTTCGGAAGGAGTTGTGTTGTTTAGGTCATCAGCCGAAAGGCTGGTTTGAACCTGTAGAGGTTTTACTAAGTAAAACGAGGAGTGAGGTGGTTTACCATTGCCTTCCTCACTAAGTCAAGAGTATGCGTATCAGCATGCCGGGCCCTCTAAAAAGCACATATTTTCCACTCTGCAAATGACACCTTCACTTCATTCACCACTGGGTCTGGCTGTATAATAAAATTCATTACTTTCAGAGGAGATAACTCTGATTAGTGTCTTTTACATCTCTACCTCTTCTGTTCTTAAATGATTCAGTCATTTTAATTGGTTGACCATGTGATAAGAAAACAGAACTATTTATTTTAGCCCTGAAACAAACAGATTGAATGTAAATAACTTGACACTCCACCTTTCTGTTATGGGCAGAAGGTTTTCGGAAGGTATAGAAATAAAATTTATTTCTGTAGAACATTTGCCCGTATTTTACGTCTTAAGTGTAAGTGTTTGCAAATTAAATGTTGTGTTTTTCTTGAGTAGGCCTACAATTTAGAGAATAGGCTACCAGGCGTACCGATTTTCAGAATTGTAGCCCTTTACGATGACAAAGAAATAATATGTATTTCTTTATGGTTTCTACCCGATTTTTTACCGCTTAGGTGTAAGTGATCACAACGCAAATGCTTTAGTTTGTTTTATTTATCACTTGAGAAAAAATATGATGAATTCAGCTCTCTAGGTGATCGGGAAGTTAGAGATAGGAAGTGATGAGTGATTATTCATACATTAATGAGAATTTCCACAACATTCCTATGATCTGTAGGCTACATTTTTTAATATTGCAGTAATTTATTATCCGGGAATCAAGTTTCATAAAAAATAGGCTTTTACTAAATGAAGGTTTTCTTGCAAAAAAATTAATGAAACGTAATAATTGTTCAATCAAATGATATTTTCTTATAAATTTACAGAACTTTTTAAACAGCTATAACTGAGCAACAATATTTTTCAACTTAATATTTTTACTTTTCTTGCCTAAATGAATATATAGGAAGGAAAGTATTGTTTTATGTCGACTTTTCGATATCGAGTTTTCACCGGATCTACACGTTTTCTTGTCCCCCTTAACCCAAAAATAATGTTTTTTGCGATTTGTGTGTGTGTGTGTGTGTGTGCGCGCGCGCGCGCGCGCGCGCGTGTGTGAGCAAAATATCTCAAGAACGGAATATCATACGAACTTGAAACTTGAAACTGAAGTTAGATACTACTACCGGACCTGACACCAAAATTTTCATCAAAATCGGTCAATCGGAAGTAGTAGTTTATTCGTGTAATTTTTCACTTTTTTGCGATTTTCTCAAAAACTGGTCCTACGATTTTTTTTTAAATCGCCTGGCTTACTAAATTGTTTATGCTCTACAAGATAGGGTAGGTGCCATGTCTGCTGAAATTCTTGGAGAGGTTGTTTTCTCGTAAAAAATTGCTTTTAAGATTGCGACTTTAGTATACATTTTTCCGCTAAAATGCATTACAAAAGTTGTAGAGAATTTAAATTCTACAACGTTTTTTTCAAACTGTTTTTTGTACAACGCTTAGTTTAGCGGTAATTAGCGATTTCCTGCTTTTTTCTCACGGAAACGTGTAACAAATAGTTTTGTAAAGATTTCAGCCTTAGTATGCATTTTATGACAAAAGTGTATATAATGAAATTTATAGGAAATTAAAAGATCTACAACTTTAATTTAAAGCATTTTTCTCTACAGAACCTAGTTTAGCGTGAAAAAATGATTTTTCGTATTTTTAAGCACAACTGAGGTTGATTTTCATTTTGCGTCTTTCACTCATGATTAAAATAAGGTTATGTTTTTTGAGGTTAGTTTTTTGTTTATTTCTAATGTTTTATTACTAATGTTAGGTTACATTGTTCATTATTTGTATTGGCACGAGAAAGTCGTGTATGTTTCATACCAGATTTTTTTTCTTTAACTTATTTAAAGTCTACAGCTTGTTCATTAGCGACTACGGTTGGTTTGATTTATATAATTTTATTTCCAGACCCTAGCGTAGATTTAGACCCGAGATATTCCTTTTTTTATAGGCTAGCACGCTAACGACTACGCCACATCGGCGGCCACTTTGTCTTATCTTACAAAAAAAAGTTGAAGAAGTGCAGCAACAGATAGAAATCCTTGAAACGCTGCACTTACCTATCGGGACGTAAAACCAGGGGACGTCAAAAGAAAAAACACTAACTACATATGCATATAATATATATATAATATATATATATATATATATAATATATATATATATAAGTAAATAATAAGTAATAATAATAATAATAATAATAATAATAATAACATCAAAAAAAATGTTTACATTCAGTGAGGCACTTCTTAACTATGAATCCTTTCTATTCTGCTATTTTAAGAACTGATTTACGCATATAATTCGTACTACAGAACTCTAAATAAATTTTTTCCGTTGCCAATCCATTGCTTAGTTAGCTTATTGTAGTAACTCTCCATGGTGGACTACTCGAGTAATCTGTAATTTGTACCTGATACAGAATATACTCGGTACGTATTCCTATGTACTCGTACATGCTTTTAACTAGTTCAAAGTAATGATCTTCGATGGCTCCCCCTATAACCAAACTAACCTCCCCTCGTTTAAAAATCAAGAAACTAATTATGAACTAAATTTAAATTTGCAGACTTTTTAATTAAACCTTGAAACTCTGATCAACTGTTATACATTTAAAAATATTAAAGACGGAAAATTAAAATATATTTTAAACCAGAAATACTTGAAATAATTCTGTAATTTATTTCGCCGTGTTAGTTACTCGGGAGGTATTCCTCTTAGAAAAATAATTACCTACTGATGAATTTAAAAGTTATGAGAAAAACATAACTTTTCTGTTAGTATATAATTAACAAGTATAAATATCCGGGATGAATATTAAAAAGTACTTATTTATATAATTCTAATTGACGTTAATAAGTTATATAATGTAGCAAGATTAAATATTAAAATAAAATTATAAATATCTTTATCGAGTTCTCACTTAATCAAAAAAGATTAGCTACAATTCTGGTTACTCGCCCCCAATCGTGATCCACCTTCAGAAGTGTGCATACTCATGTTTGTCTCATCTCTAATATTCTTCAAATATGAGCATTTACTTCGTCTTGGTTTGTGCCCACCCTCAACTTTCCCTCGAGAATAAGTTTGTGAAGCTCATACTATAGTAGATTTCACGTTCAGAATACAGTACGGAAAGTCCACAAGCAATGTACGAGGTGTAGCTATTAAATAACGAGACTGACGTTGTAAAACATTTTATTTTAATTTTATACATAATCACTTATTTTCACCTTCAATATACATTCCTTCTCTATCCCTACAACGTTCCATGCGAATTTTCCATTGTTGGAAACAAAGTTAGAAGTCATCTTCGTCAGCTCCTTCAGGACACGTGCCGTTCAAAAATGTTTGAAATGAAGCTCGCAAAAATTTTTGTACTGACACTTTGTACGCAATTGAAAATGACCCAAATTTTTTGGAAACGACAATAACATGTGATGAAACGTGATTTTTTACTTATAATCCGAAAACGAAGCGCCAATCCATGCACTGGAAGAGCCGAATTTCACCGAGAGCCAAAAAAGCTCGAACGAGCAAGTCAAAATTTTGATGACAATGATGATTGTTTTTTTTTTAATATCCATGGGATTGTTTACCTTCACTGGGCTCCTGAAGATCAAACAATTAATCAATATTACTACCTTGAGGTACTTCCTAAACTACGTCAAAGAGTAAGGAGAAAAGTCCCGAAACGTGGAAGGACAAATCATGGGTTCTCCACCGAGACACAATGCGCCTCATTCCGCATTATCTGTCAGGTTCCTAGCCAAGTACAGCATCTCAAATGTTAGAATATCCACCTTATTCACGAGATCTTGCACCATGTGACTTCTACCTGTTCCCTAAGGTGAAATCTGCATTGAAAGGGACAAGATTTGAGTCTGTGGAAGCTGTAAAAGAGAAAGAGGCACGTGTTCTGAAGGAGCTGACAGAAGATGACTTCCAACACTGTTTCCATGGAATGGAAAATTCGATTGGAGCGTTGTAGGGATAGAGAAGGAGCGAGTGTATATTAAAGGTGAAAATAAGTGATTATGTATAAAATTAAAATTAAATTTTTTACAACGTCGACTCGTTATTTAATAGCCACACCTCGTATTTCATATGGGAGTTTGAGCGCTACTACATTAAGTAAAAATATTGACTCCGCGCCACAACACGTTCTCATTTACAACCTCCTAATTGAACAACGTAATACGAAAACATACTTAATATTTGTATCGTTTTAAAAATTAGGTATCGACAAATTATTATACTACTGGAATTGTTTATCAATTTTATTGTCTTTTAGTGATTTTAAAGTAAAGAATAGTTATTGTTTAAATCTTGTTCGAATAACAGTTGTTAGTATCTCTGAAAGGTCTAAAGATGGTAATAAAACGCCCCTGGCTTGACAGTACGGGTGACGAAGAGAGAGACGTCGTAGCCCTTCTCTTATACGTACCTATGATCTCTTCTCTAAGCATCAGAGTATAATAATAACATTTACAGCGTAAGAAAATACGATTCATTAGGAAGTGGAAGTATTTTTTCAGAATTTTTTGATTTTGAGCTTCTTAGAGCGTGGTAAGCGAAACTCCAAATATTTTTGTCCGTGATGAGTGTGATGGTGTCGGCGGAGGAAGGCTGATGTTTTCCGTACGCCTGATAACACAACGGGTTCTCATAAGAGCTGTATTGCATTCTTAACGTAAAATAGAGTATGGAAGTGGCCAAGGCAGGCAGTCTTCCTTTTTTGATCTAGAATTTTAACTCAGGGTCCTCAACTACTTGCCTAAAACAACAATATTGGTAACATGACACGAAATCCTGAGGATTCTCCTGAATACCCACATCTCGAAAGCCTCTAAACGATTCATGGACCGCATACTTAAAGTCCATGTTTCTACATCTTACAGCAGGACAGAGTAAATATAGACTACGTGTTGACATATGCCTATTTTATGTTAAATGAACTTAAGTTATTATTATTTTTTAAAATGTTTTAAAAAGCCGATGTTACGAAATGCCAGCCTCGCCTTTTCAATATGAGTTGTTTCTTCTTTTAGTTTATTTAAAAACGCATCAACATCGTGGTCGTTAGCGAGTAGGAACGGTGGGTTTAAACTTATAATAATATTCCAGACTCTAGCCGGGAATCAAACGTGGGACCTCCGCTTGGCAGTGTAGCACGCTAACCACTGGGCCACGGAGGCGACTATGAGTTTTTATTTCCACTGGTAGCTCCAGATGTGATGTAATTCAATTTTCTTAGTTCTTAAAATTCTGAACCTGCATAATTGTTTGATTTTTAGTAAGCAAGTAGTACCAAGTGTGAGCAACCTATCGACCATCACCACCACCTTAGTTTTTGATAATTAGTAATAATAATATAATATAATAACAAGTTAATATTAAATAAATATATCTTGATAAGCCTACCTTAATCAATAAATACATAATAAATATATAAAGAAATTTAAATAATATAATTTTAATTATTGTTAAATTTTTCTTAAAAATAATTAAGTAGCGTGATAAGAATATATATCCGGAGCAGCTGTTTTATCTGTACCGCGTGCAGGAGG
Organism: Catonia carolina; assembly: GCA_035578175.1. Lineage (NCBI taxonomy): Eukaryota > Metazoa > Arthropoda > Insecta > Hemiptera > Achilidae > Catonia > Catonia carolina. Next base: position 37,406,155 of record JAQMRL010000007.1, on the reverse strand, counting down.
CAGGCGCGCCGAATTGTTTTGATCAATAAGGGGTTTCCAAACGAGTTCGAGCAAAATAGGGGTTAGGGTTCGGAACAGTAGGGCATGTTAGAATCATAGCAAGCAGTGCAGTATACACTTTATTAGATTTCTCCCCGTATTCTTACTCAATATTATCAGTAAATATTACTCCGTTGTGCAATAATTGAATTTGTGCCTTATTCGAATAAATATGTTGTTATAAAAAATATAAAAATATATCATGAAAAGTGACGACGGTACTGGAAACCCTGGGTAAGCATGCATTACTTTTACATAATAGACTATTCCAACATTTGTTCGGTAAAACACCGGCTGCACATGTTTTCCTTTCTTGAACATTTTATTTTATTAAACTTCTTAGTAGATAAACATTTTATATAAAACATTAAATTAAATTTATATTTATCTAAAAAAATTTGTAAATACAATTCATGATTATTAAAAAATTACAAAATTCTGATGAATAAATGGTACTCAAAACCGCAGTTTAACCTTCTCATTAATCTTCAAACACATTTTTGGAATGGACCAATTTTAATGCGGTTAGTTCATATTACTAAAATTACTGAATATTCTCCCTGCATTATTAGCAAAAAATTAACTGTTGTGATTAACAACACAATAATCAATTCTGTTTCTTGTGTTCTGATTGTGTGCATTAAGATTTTGTATGAAGGTATGTTGCTTAACAAACATTTTTTGTCATCAGTCTCTCGACTGGTTTAATGCAGTTCTCCAAGCTATTCTATCTTGCGCAAGTCGTTTCATATCTACATATCTGAAACACCCTACGTCTTTTGTAATTTGCTTTATATACTCTAACCTTTGCCTCTCCCTACAATTCACTCCCTCAATATTACCTTCTATTATTGGTAGACCTGGATGTCTTAAGATATGCCCCAGTAACCTATCCCTTCTTCTGGTAAGATGCTTCCATATACTTCTTTTTTCATCCACTCGCCTAAGAACCTCTAAATTACTTATTTTGTCCATCCACCTAATCTTTAACATTTTCCTATAACACCATATTTCAAAAGCTTCTATCCTCTTCTTTTCTACAGCCCCTATCACCCATGTTTCACTACCGTATAATGCTACACTCCAAACATAGTGTTTTAAGAAATGTTTCTTAATCTGTAAATCACTGTTTGTTGTTAGTAAGCTGTTTTTCATTTCAAAGGATTTTCTAGCCTGAGCAATTCTACTTTTGATATCACTTGTGCTTCTACCATTCTTTATTATTTTACTCCCTAGATAGCAGAATTCCCCAACTTCCTGTTTGTTTTTGTTGCCTACTTTTAAATTTCCCATCTCTTCTAAACCACTCTTGCTGCATAACACTTTCGTTTTGTTCTTATTAATTTTCATGAAGTAATCCTTTCTCATGAACATATACATAAAAACCTCAAAAAAAAGTAAAGTGAGGGAACTGTAAGTAATTTAAGCTTCTTAAATTATCATCTGCGTAAGGTGAGATTGTTACCTCCCACCATACACCAAATAGCTTTCTTCTGAATTTTAAAAATCCTTTCCATATTACCCTTACTAGAATTACTCCGAACTATAATAGCATACAGGATGTCTGAAAGAATTAGACCATGCTATGCTACTATAAATTTTTTATCACTTAATCTCACAATTTGTTTCAATGTAAATACCTTAGATGATATTTTACTACAGATTTGATTGGCATAAAATGTTGACAGAATGTTTTATTTTTAAAGTTAGAGAAAATACTATGGATAGAAGAGGCTAGAAGGATACTCTACCTTTATCAATCAATTTTTTGTTTTATCATTTATAAAGGAGTTACGATCAATTGACACTTTTTACCACCAGACATTATCATTTTTTAGAATAATAACAGTTAACAGTGGTAATTAACATTTCTTCTTCAGTAGGTATGTAGCCAGGGGAACTTGAGAGGCTTCAGTCCCCTCAAATTTTTTTTTTTTGGTTTAACGTCCGACTGTTTTGCAATTACTGCTAATGCAGACGGTGAAGGATGAAATGATATTTTGTAACGTATGAAAATATGCCGTACGTGAATGGGATTCGAACGCAAGACCGCATGATGAGAGGCGAGCACGTTACCAACTATGCCAATGCAACTGGCATCCCCTCGAATAGAAAATACCAAATTCATACCAAAATAATGTGCTACGGGTTACAGGTTAGATTTCTGGTCAGGTCTGGCAGTCTTTTATCGATCGTTTTCATCTGTCACCCTTCACTAGCCTTAATTTGTATAACATTTGGACTTAAAAAATCTTCGAATTAAACCCTCCCTCAAACCTAAATCCTGGCTATAATAGGGTAAGTGGCATATCTGCTAAAATGTATGGGGTGCGCTCTTGTGGTGAAAATGGTTTTTTTAAAGATTGTGGCCTTAATATGCATTTTACAATAAAAGTGTACACAATCATAATTGTAGAAAATTAAAAAACCTACTACTTTTATTTCAAACATGTTTTCCTATTGTCAATTATCGTGATTTTCTGTACTTTGCTCATTAAAATCAGTAAGTAATGGGATTTTTAAAGATTGCAGCCTTAATATGCATTTTACGACAAAAGTGCCATAATCAAAGTTATAGGAAATAAAAAATTTTACAACTTTTACTTTAAGCATATTCTTCTACAACGCCTAGTTTAGCGTCCATAAGTGATTTCTGTATTTTTATGTACTACAGAAGTTGATTTTCATATAGCATTATTCACTATCAAAATTGGTCTAATCAATAATGTATAAAGAATAGTAGTATCAATTTTATAATATAAGTTTATTTCTGTTTTTATTTCATGTTTGCAGATAATGTAAAATTCTTTTAAGTATATTCACGGAATACCTATTATGTAAATTTTCTTTATGATAAAGAGATAAAAACACACCTTAAATACAGTAATGATTACTCATATAATGTCTTGTAAACAATCTTGAATCCTTCATCATTACCATACATCTTCCTTCCAATAAAACCAATAATAATAATCATCTCTTTTTAACTCTCAAGTAATAAATATATTTTATAATGTATCTAAAAAATGAGATAGAAATATTTTAGAGGAAAGATTTGTCTTCAAACAAAATAAAAAAGAATATCTGTAATGTAAGATGTAAAATTTAATAATTCATCTAATGAAAATTATCGTGTAATATGTCTGTATAAATTATGTATAATTCATAACAAATGCCTAAACAAAATAGATTTTTATTTGTTTACAACTTAATTTGTATTTAGAATTATAGTTATTAATAAATATGAAAGGGTCACGAAAATATTGAAAGAAACGGTTAGGTTACCTAAACTTTGTGTGGTGAACTAGTGGTGGATCTAGAATTTTTTTGGGAAGGGGGAGCAAAAGGTCGAGTCTTCCAACCTATCACCAATTTTGTAGTGGTTCTACCTAATTCCTCTCAAATTTTATTTTATTTTGGAGTACTGTCAATGGGCAGTGATCTCTTCAATGACTTAGAACTGTCAATATTTGCATTCACTTTTATCAAATTTGCTTGTTGTTAACTTTATATAGTTACATATAAAAATACCTTGTATAATCAAAAAAAAGCGTGTGCGGTATGATGTAACCTTTACATGTGTACATATTTATATGTTTTATCAAGGATCAATTTACTATCCAGAAAACTTGTTTTATTTTACCCCCTTCTAGACCAAGCCCAGCTATCCCCTTCTAGACCAAGCCCAGCATCTTGCATGAACAAACTCCACTAGGGATCCCTGTTTAAATTCACGTCTACTCAAAGAAGCACAGCAATCAGAGTAAAATTGGTTGGTTATCAATAACATATGATTCCTGATAACATGATAATAAATATAAATTACAAATTGGCTGGCCATTGGTGTAGTCATCAGTGCATCTGGCTTCTATACTAGGGGTCCTGGGTTTGATTTTTGGTCAGGTCTGGCATTTTTCATTTTTATTGTAAATAGATTAATATAGTAATTCCCAAACATGTTATTTACATTCTATGCATACATTTTTCATATTTTATTTATCTCTCCTCAAACTTTATGGACAATACAAAAAACATTATAAATAGTTATCAGTAAAAATAACACAATGTAAAATGATTTTTTTGTCATCAGTCTCTTGACTGGTTTGATGCAGTACTCCAAGCTGTTCTATCTTGTGCAAGTAGTTTCTTATCTACCTGCAAAGCCCTACATCTTTTTTTTGTCATCAGTCTCTCGACTGGTTTGATGCAGTACTCCAAGATGTTCTATCTTGTACAAGTAGTTTTTTATATACCTGCAAAGCCCTACATCTTTTGTAATTTGCTTTAAATATTCTAACTTTGCTTCCCGCTACAATTTACTCCCTCAGTATTACCTTCCATTATTGATAGACCTGGATGTTTTAAGATATGCCCCACTAGCTTATCCCTTCTTCTGGTCTAGAAGGGATAAGAACCTCTGAATTACTTATTTTGTCCACCTACCTAATCTTTAACATTTTCCTATAACACCACATTTCAAAAGCTTCTATCCTACTCCTTTCTACAGCCCATATCACCCACGTTTCACTCCCATATAATGCTACACTCCAAACAGTGTTTTAAGAAATTTTTCCTATCTGTAAGCCAATATTTGTAGTCAGTAAACGTTTTTTAATTTTAAAGGCTTTTCTAGCTTGAGCAATCCTACTTTTGATATTACTTGTGCTTCTACCACCATCCTTTGTTATTTTACTACGTAGATAGCAGAATTTTCAAACTTCCTGTATGTTTTCGTTGCCTACTTTTAAATTTCCCATCTCTTCTAAACCACTCTTGCTGCATAACACTTTCGTTTTGTTCTAATTAATTTTCATGCAGTAATACTACATCCTCATGATCTAATCGTCTCTAAAATGTATATGAACAGAAAAATGCAATCATATTTTAAATACGTTTCATCTAATTTCTGTAGTATATTCTCTTCTGCTGAGGTATTTCCATGATTTGTTTTTGCTTACCAAAACAAATTAACAGTGCTAATATAAGCTTCATCACAAGGGCCTTTTGTAACCACCAAAGAACCTCCTGTCAGGAATCCTCTCCAGCTGTTCATAACTGTGAAGCCAAAAAAAAGTAAATATAAAAATAATATAGTAATTTACACAAACAAAACCACTCAGAATTTAAGGAGTAACTAATGAGTTATTTGTTTTATTTCAGGATTGATGCTCACAACTTGCATTGGAGCAGCAATAGCAATACTTGCGTCGATATCACTTGTATGGACACCATTTGAGATTCTAATGAAAGAGGTAATTTAAATTGTTATTATTTTATGATTTAGGGCAATTCAAAATTGCATTAAGTAATTTTAAACAACTCTGGAAGACCACATTCTTATTATCCTTTCTTGTAAATCATATTATATTTGATTCAACCCAACAACCTCTTAACAGGATAAAAATATACCTTAGAATAATAATGCTAAAAATTAATTTTATACTCATATCTCTAATATCTATAAAAGAAAATTTAAATGAAGAACAAAAACGAAAGCTGAAAATTAAAAGTACTCTGTTAGGATTACAAACTTTAAAGCATCACAGATTTCAAAAACTGGAAAATAAATTATTTTCAAACAAACAGTTCTTACACTAGCAATGAGTGCACTACTTTTTTTATCACAGATATCTTACCTTGTAGACAAGCTGTTGGTTAAAGTACATTCTACCTGTTTCTCTGATCAGTTTATTGGCATCTCTAAAGCACAAAATTTTTTTCATGTAGGCCCAATTTTAGACCACATGAGGTGACTTTAGATGTCTCTGGAAGCTCTTTTTGTGGCACACATTCTTAGCATTCGTTCATTGTAGGTTTTTTCCCTTTCTTCTGTCCACATGGTGTCTGGTATTGCTCTTCATGGAAGCCCTTAATTCCACAGTTAGTTGTCTGAATTTGGTTTCGGTCATTAAAAGTTTTCTTGGTTATTTCATTTTTTTCAATGTATTTTCTAACTTCCTTAACCCTTAAGTAGGCGTGCTCGAATCTATAACGTAAGTAGGCACATGGGGTTTACTTCACCCCCATCGTAAATTGATAACTAGATAGGCCTAAACTTAACATTTTGTTTGTAACTAATAAGTCCTCCCTTTTGATTGTTAATCAGCCATGGTTTAATGAATTTGCCTAAATTTAAAAAAAATTTAATAAAGCAAGACTTTTTGTATGAACATGTTTTTTTTTCTAAAATCTTAGCATGACATTACATAACCAAGCATTTCAGTGCAGAATGTTGTATACTATATTTTATTGTGTACTGATTTTATTCGTTTTTATTTTTCAATCGCGTTTTTTTTATATTTAAGAGTAGTTTTTGCATTTTTTGCCTCATGAATCGGTTCAGGAAAACGACAAACAAGGTTAACAGACGGAGTTCTTATGGCACTTGGAGTAGTTCTCTCCTCGAACGTGTTTTGTCTTTTCCAAAGAAAATGGATTGGAACTTTCTTCTTCCTCTACTTCTTCCAATTCAATTTCACATTCAGAAACTGAATCATGATTAGAATCGCTAACGTGATCTTTTTCATCATGGTCTGATTCACTGCATTCCTCTTCTGTTCAGATGAAATTTCTTCAGAAAGAAGTTGCCGAATTCGTTTGACATTTTGTTCTTCAGAATTATGTGACATATTTCAATATGTAACCTATGTAGACCTCTGCAAGTTGCAGTTTGTAACCTGTGTAGATTAGTTACAACAGAAAAACTCAAAGTATCTCAAAAAGTGTTCCAATACTCAAAAAATAATCCACGAATAACTTGATTGATATTATGTTGTACAATCTAACACTTTTTGATGAACAGAAAACAAAACAATGGCAACTCATGCACACATAGCAAGACTCAATACTGAAAATGAAACTGAATTGTCAGATAATATTTTGTAACATTAGTAGGCGCGTGGGGGTCGAGTGAACCCCCGACACTATAAATCTTCGTTGTAGTCAAAACAAACCTTTTTATAAACTGTTTAATAACTCTTTAACACACTGTTGCCAGTACAGTCTTAGGAAGTTACTAAGAGCCGCAAGTTGTTAACTAATGTTATTAAGTCGGAAAATGAAAAACTATGTACATGGGGGTCAACTAGACCCCCACGCGCCTACTTAAGGGTTAAACCATTCATCCAACACCTTATGTCTATTATTAAGTGTCTTAATTTATTTTTCATCGACTGGTTGTCATCCATTCTATACAGATGTCAATAAAATTTTTGTCTTCTTTTTCTAATCGTTTCATTAATCTTTCATCTTCGTTGTACAGTTTTTCTCAACCTCTTAACCTATATTGTCCATCTACTATCTTTGGACCCATTATTATCAACCAAGCACCCTAAAGCACCAAATTTATGTTGGACACACTAATAAATTAATAAGCGTTGTTTACTCTGTCAGTTTTGCTACATACATTAATATGAATTTTCAACAGTCTAAATTTTTATGTTCATATTGTCTGTGCTTAACTAACTGAATATTTTAAATGACACAAGATATAAAGTATTATAAGAATTTATCTTCTAAAAAATTGTTATTAATTAAGTTTAAAACAAGGGCTACCCTACTAAAATGTATTATGTACCCAATGTATTTGTATGTATATACCCAATTCAGGAAAATATTGGTGTACGAAATCATAGACAAAATAAGGTAAGGAAACATAAATTTAGTATGAAATCGTTTTTTGTGTTTAGCGAGCATTGACTGCTATGGTCATTAGCCTAAATAAAGATTTATAATTAGATATTTAAGATTTTTTATTATTAATATATTGAGATTTATTATTTTATTATAATATTACATTACTTACAAGTCACATAACTTATAGTACTGCTATTATTGTTTTTTTTAAGTTAATTAGGTCAATTTGAACTAGTTTTATTAAAAAAAAAGTATTAAGAATAATTTCTTACATTGTAAGTTTATAAGAAAGTGAACTAGGTACTTAACCAGTTTATAATGGCCACATTTATAACTCAGTATTCAAAGAAAATAAAAAAAACACAAGAATGTTAACTTTAATAAAGAAAAAAGTTATAAAATATGAAATTGAAATTATGATTAATACTAAATTTATTTGATCCATATGCTTGATACACAAGTTTATTTATTTTGATATGAGACAGCCATCTTACTTGGAACTACCACGTTAACATGTGAATTATTAAATGACAGACTTAAGTAAATGTTTTAACTTTTCTGTAGAAAATCTAAATTTTCATTAGGTTCTAAATAGCTAACATATAAGGCTTTAATGCAACTAATTTGGACGTATGGTAGTCAAATATATGGCTTAGAAAGAAATTCTGTTACAATATAAATTCAAAGATTCCAATTCAAATTTCCAAGACTGATCACTGACTTTCAACATTATATATAGAACAAAACTTTCCACTTTTAAAACTTTATCAAAGAAATCTTTTTTAAAGTTTTATTGGCAATTCAGAGATAAATTAGAATAAAGCAGACACCCATTAATTCAGTTAATGAATTCTAATTACTTGCCAGGAAATCCACATTGAAGACTGAAACATTATTAGTAGAAATTAATAGTAAATATTAAATAAGTAATTTATCATAATAAAGTTTATTTTATTTTGGAACACTAATATTGGGTGTTATCCTATAAGTAATTTAAAGTTTTTCTTTTTGTAATTTTTATTATCTGTTTCACTGATTGTAGTAACAGTTGTGAAAATAAAATAAAATAGTTTTACAAAATGTATAGTATATAATTTATAATATTCTGTATTATTAAATGTTATATATTTGGAAATGCTTGTATATTAAAAGCTGAAAGGTAAGAAAATATTGGTACGAAAAGTACTGTAGAAATTTTTAATTTGAAGTTGGTGCAGTAAAGATTTTATTGGTACAGTACCTCTTCAAGAACTAAATTATATGTTTGGTATTTACTCTGTATATATTTTATGTATACTTTGTAATTTTTTAAATACTTAATAACTAGATAATATATACCGAAATAATGAGTGTAGTAGATACTTCTTTAATTTCATGATTTTCTTATTAGTTTTACTTGTGATTTGTTAACATGATTTATAATATTAACTCTTTAGAATGAACCTTACAGGTTATAATAAATCTAAATGACAATTATGTTATTATAATCTGTCATCTGGCAAAATGACACTGGTCTCCGCATGCACTTTAGTTGTTGGTGGAGATTAGCTTCCCCACCCTGTCTGACATTGGTTTGTACTCTTCTGTTTGTTCTTTACAAAACATATAAACCTACAGTTTCAATTTAAAATATGCAGCTATGGTGGAGAAACGCCAAATGCATTCCAATGGATGAGTACCTCCTGTAGATTAATTTACTAATTTTTTGAATAGAAGTCTTCATCGACCTTGGTTTTCCTTAATGCTGTAGAATCATCATCACTAAAATCTTTGAAGTATCCACCATCATCAGAGTACACAAATTTTTTAAACCAAAACTAATTAATTCATTGAAAGTTTTTTAGTTGTTATTTCTTTTGTCATAATTTTTTTACCTCTCTTCAGTTTCCTTGGATCATGTCCAACATAACTTCGCTCACCTCTCTCTATCGATGGACCTTGACATGTCCTATATTCCCTTCTGGAGGCTCTAGTATGCAGTTATAAAAAAAGGAAACCAACTACCCTCCATTGCTCTTATGAATACCATCTTTTTTACAATTTATCTATAACTAAACGCATTTATTTCACTCTTAGTCTGCCCTTTGGTATTTTCATTCCAGTACCAAATAAAGCATATTTTTAGGCAGCCTACTCCCCTCAATCCTATCAACATCACAGTCTGTCCAACTCTCTATATCAGGTTGTCTATCCCCAATTGTTCCCTAATTACAACATTTCTTATTCTATCTCTTCTTATTTTTCCTAGAATACACATCTTGAACTTCATTTCTACTTCCTACATTTGACTCTCTGCTTTTCTACCACCTGTCCATGTTTCTATGGCATAAGACAGTATTGATACAAGATATGTGATATACTTAAATTTGTTGCTATGAATAGGAACTTTTTGATCCCAAACTAGGATTCTCATACTCTTGAAGAAACCACTTGCTTTCCACATCCTTCTATAAAACTCCTTTACTGATTTTCTGTCTGTTGAGAAAACAGTCCCCAGGTATATGAATTCCTGAAATTTCTCCAGCACCCTTCCATTCATCCTTATTCCATGCCCCTGCTTTCCCTCTTGCATCTTTCATACCCAGAACTTTACCATTTTCTCACTAAATTCTAAACCATACTTCTCTTCAGTTACCTGTATAAAATTATTTATTTTACATAACAGTTTTTTTTACTAGTAACTAACTGAAGCTGCTAATTTTTTTTTAAATTAATTCATTACAGTTTAAAAAAAATCTGGTGTGAAACACTCACACAACTTTCTCTTGCCAATGCAAATAATTAACAATAAACCTAACATTAATAATAAAATATTAGAAATAAACAAAAAACTAACCTCAAAAACATAACCTTATTTTAATCATGAGTGAATGATGCAAAATGAAAATCAACCTCAGTTTGGCTTAGAAATACGGAAAATCACTCTTTCTCTCTAAACTAGGCTCTGTAGAGAAAAATGCTTTAATTAAAAGTTGTAGATCTTTTAATTTTCTATAAATTAAATTATATACACTTTTGTCGTAAAATGCATACTAAGGCCGAAATCTTAAAAAAATCAATTTTTCACACATTTTCGTGAGAAAAAAACAGAAAATCGCAAATTACCGCTAAATTAAGCGTTATACAAAAAATTAGTTGAAATAAAAGTTGTAGAATTTTCAATTCTCTACAACTTTTATTATATAAATTTGTGCGCTAAAATGCATATTAAAGCTGTAATCTTAAAAAAACAACGTTTTTACGTGAAAACAGCCTCACCTAGAATTTCAGCAAACATGACGCCTACCCTATCTTGTAGAGAATAAAAAATTGAGTAAACCAGGCGATTTTAAAAAAAATCGTAGGACCAGTTTTTGAGAAAATCGCAAAAAACTGAAAAATTATACGAATAAACTACTACTTCCGGTTGACCGTTTTGATGAAAATGTTCGTGTCGCGTCCGGTAGTGGTATGTAACTTAAGTTTCAAGTTTCAAGTTCGTACGATGTTCCGTTCTTGAGATATTCTGTTCACACACAGACACACACACACACACACACAGACACACACACAGACCAATCGCTAAAAACATGTTTTTTGGGTTCAGGGGGTCTGAAAACGTATAGATCCGGTGAAAACTCGATTTCGAAAAATCGACATGAAAACAATACTTTCCTTCCTATATATTCATATAGGCAAGAGAAAGTAAAAATTGTAGCCTATACTCTGATGATGGTGGATCCACTGAAATATGCAAGTTGAAATAAATAAATAAATAAATAAGAAAATTAAATTAAAGCTACCTTGAAAAATCAAGTTTGATGAAAACTTATATTATTAATAGTTTGATTTAGAATACTCATTTATTTATTCAATTTTCATTAAATCAAATAATATTTTAAATTATTTTATTTTATTATTCAAATATCTAGTAAATAAATTTAAAATTAAAAAATTAAGCATCCAAAGCCTATTTGTGAAAAATCATTTAAAATGGATAAAATCATTTAGAATGTATGTTTGGATTCAACTTTCAAAAATACATAAGAATCAACTATCAAATTGAAAATTACTTTTTCTAAGTTGAAAAAACACACAAAATGTGTAGTTAAGTGGTTTCAATTTGTTTGGTGTAATATACTCTGATGTTGGTGGGTTCATCAAAATACAATATAAATAAATAAATAAGAAGAATATTAAAACAGTGTTAAGAAAAATACAGGTTGGTGAATACTAATAGAGTCATTTAAAGTCTTTTAATGGTTAACAATACTGAATTGTATTTTATTTCTTCTAATACATTTCTGCATTCATCATCATTATCATTATCATATTATTACTATTTGTTTGTATTAAATGAATTTTTATTAAGGTTATGTAATATTTATTTATTTTATTGTATTATTTTTTTTAGATTTATCACTAGAACATTATGTTTGTAATATGAGTTTTTTTGATGTTATAACATCTCTTCCCATTAATTTTCCTTGATGTTTCTTTAACTGTAATTTGTAGGTACAGAATTATAAATTAAGTTAAACACGTTTAATAAAATCAGCGGAACTGCTTTTAAAATATTATGAAAAATTGAGAAATCACAAAATTACAGTAATATTTTAAAAGATAATGTAACTGTGTTTTTACGAACACAATCATTCGGTTTTGAGTATTTTAAATTATTGCTATCCTTACTCCATAATTATAATACTTTATTTCAAAAAGTTTTGTTTTTCTTGTATCTAAGTTTTATATAGTCTGCCAAGTGAGTAAGTAACTCTACAACTATCAGAAAATTTAATCTAAGTTATTACAATGATTATTTTCTTTAACGAACAAGAAAATGGAAGCACCACTTTACCTGATTCTAAGTTGATCATTACTTTGTATAGATTTAAAGTTGAAAAAATCCATAAATCCTCCAGTTGAAAAAATGATGTAATTTCTATGGTTGTGTGGTAATTGTGAAAAATATTATTGTTAAAATAGTAATTATTAATTTTTTATTTAAAAAAAATTTAATTATTTTTTCTATCAGTAATTTTTGTATACTCCTATCAACAGTCAAGCTGTTGCTTTATAGGTAGTACTATATTTTATAAACATGTTTTTTGTTGATTTTCTATGTACAGTACTACCTTTTTTATCCAGATTAATTGGGATTGGAAGTAATCCAGAAAATTTAAAATCTGAATGTACCAGAAACAATAGGAAATCAATAAAAACAAAAATTTACTGGGAAAACTTACCATTTATTTATATATTTCTTTCGACAGAAGCTTACTACAATATGTTTGTATATTATAAAATATTTAAAAGTATTTAGTTTTTCTTTACAAAGAAATTATTTATTTTTTATTACTATATTTTTATATGGCATTTAGAGGGAGTATGATCATGTGATTGTTTCATCATAAGTTCAACAGTTATGGTGTTGGGATGCTGTTCCAAGTATACCACGTTCAGGAATTATTCACCATTCAAATGCAGTAACATGCGTGCAATCTTTAATTTGAGGCACTAATGCTGTAAAAATATAGTACATACTGTAACTGTACAATTTGAATATTTAAACTTTGATAAGTGTACAATCTGCCCATAACAGGCAGGTGGAGTATCAAATTATTTACACTCAATCTGTTCGTTGCAGGGCTAAAATAAATAATTCCGTTTCTTATCACATGGTCAGCCAATTAAATGACTGAATCATTTAAGAGCAGAAGAGGTAGAGGTGTAAAAGACACTAATCAGAGTTATCTTCTTTGAAAGTAATGAATTTCATTATACAGCCAGACCCTGTGATGAATGAAGTGAAGGTGTCATTTGCAGAATGGAAAATATATGCTTTTTAGAGGGCCCGGCATGCTGATAAGCGTACTTTTCCATTCAGTGAGGAAGGCAATGGTAAACCACCTCACTCCTCGTTTTACTTAGTAAAACCTCTACAGGTTCAAACCAGCCTTTTGGCTGATAACCTAAACAACAACAAGTGTACAATACTTTACGGTTTATACAGTGAATGATGTAATGTATCTAGATTGCAGTGTTTTTCAAATACTGTTTGTGAGATATCACATTTTTATGAATAAAAATATGTTTTTCCGATCCAGACATCCAGATAAACGAATAGTACTGTACTTCTTTTTTTAAATAAGTAATTAATAACTTTGAATAACTAAATATTTATTTCTGTTTAAGTTTGTTTATTTTATTTCTAATTTACGAGGACATGATGTAAATAGGACATGATGGGCAGCTTTATGAGAGTTTTTTCTGTAAGCAAGACTTTGCTTATACTACAGATTATACCTAGTTGGTGGGTTTATAGTAGATGAGTTTTACATGTCCTTACCCTATCAATTAAACAAAAAAAACTACCCTATAAATTACAAATACAACCATCATAAAAGATAATATGGAAATGTTACAACACTACATGTTTTAAAAATTAGTAAAAAAATAGCATGCAAAAAAAATCTATCGGATTGAAACATAAAAATTTTGAGTACATAATTACTAAAAAAGCTACTACTGTGTAGGAGTGTCATGTCTTCCAAAATAATTGTGAATACTTACATCATATGGTACTCCTGTATGGTAGGATAGGTTTAAAGTTTACTATTCTTATTAGGAAAAAATATTGACCGTCCTACAGTATTTCTGATTTTAATTTATAGTACAAAAGTAATTCACTAAAAAAATATTCAGACTGGAAGCCTGAACCATTTATTTTCAATAAAATCTAGAAGTAGAAAATACAGTCTGAATTCAATACTTTCACTTGCCTATATTTTATATAGCAGGCAAGGGAAGGTAAAAGTTATACTGAAAATAAATTTTATGTAGATTAATAATTTAATTTTATCAATTTTAAAATTTTTTTTTTTTTATTATTTGCCTTAAATTGAATATTTATTAAGAGTGTGCAGCCAAGAAATAAGAGAATTAGTTTTTAAAAGATTGAACTTTGTGTCCCTGAGCTATATTTTTTATTTATTCAGTTTCTTTTGAGATTCTAAAACCAAAGTAATGGGCTCTTGCAGAACTTAAAATACATTAGTACAAATAAATAATTAAGTTTTTATTGAAATTTATTTATTTGGTCTGTCATAAATATATGCACTGTATAATATGTTGCATTTAAATAAATAATAAATGTTGATTTTCTTGGTATTTGAAATTATTGATTACTTGAAATTTATATAATAAAAATAATGTATTTAGAGATTCTCTTAAACCTAAACAATAAAATAAATTTGTGACAGTAGCCTAATTATATAAATTGTTAAGGGGACAAGGAAAAGGAAGGCCTATCTCAGTAATGTAAAAATAAAAATTTGGCAATACCTGTGTTCAAGATTCTTTTTCTAAGCTCTCAATAGAGATAACCCTGTGAATATATTTTTTGCTTAAATAAAGCACATAATTTTTGAATCAGTATTTTTTTTTCTCTTGAATGTATATAAACAGCTAATATTCTTGAGTATTTAACCCTTTCAGTACCAACGTCCGGAAAACAGGACGTCAATGTATTTTACGTATCCGGATGTCCGTAAGTTATGCATAAAGTGCCAACGTCCGGATAACCAAACTTTTAAAAAAAAACTTTATAACAAAAATTAATGAAATAATTTATTTTGAAACCACCTCTGTGGCTTAGTGACTAGCGCATTTGCCTGCAAAGCGAAAGGTCCCCGGTTGGATTCCCAGCTAAGGCCTGAAAATTTTAACACATTAAAACCACAGTTAAGGTACCAAACCCACAGCAGTTGCTAATGACCAAGCTGTCGATGCGACTTTAAGTAAACTAAAAAAAAATTTTGAATAGTTTTAGTGTTAGAACAATTTATTTTTTTATGAACATAATAAAAATTGATTTTTAACAGGAAATTTTATTTTTCTGTAATGTTGAAAGTTTGGTTGGCAATGGCAGGCTTACGCCTGCAAGTTTTTTTTTTAATAAGGGCTGGCACTTTTGTACACACTTATTCAAATTAAATGGCTTTAGATCAAACTTTTGAATATTGTTTAGGCACTGAAAGGGTTAAAAATATTTTATATAATTTTCTTAAAATTATAACAATAATTTTTTTTTAATTATTTATTTATAGTCGCATCAATATCTTGGTCATTAGCGACTACAGTGGGTTGTGACTTGTTATAAATCAAACCTGGGACCTCCACGTGATAGGCCAGCGCGCTACTACTACGCTATGGAGGAGGCCAACCATAAATTTTTAAATTAAAATGGTGTTGATTTGAGCCTTGAAAAACGTCAACAGCTGTAGTAGAGTATTCTCAATATACTGTAAAAATTTCACAAATGCCTGTTAGTATTTAAATAAGGGCCAAATGTATAAAAAGAGAGCTTTTTGCAAAAAATTGCAAGCAAGGTTATGTATTTATATACCTACTTTTTAAAATATTACTACACCATTTGTAGGATTATAGTTTTCTTCTACTTTTGCTGATAAGTTTTTCTTCTCTTTCCTTTTTCAATTTTTTTAAAAATATATTCAATTTCAAGAAATAATATAAAAATGAAAAAGCAAAATTTGGAGGGATAAAATTTTTGTGATGTAACTCGATTTCAGGAGGAAATTCACTTCCTTAAAAAATTTAAAACAATTATTTTTCAACTTATAAAAGTTTTTAAAACATCATTTTTGAAAGAAATTTATGAAGTTTCAGTTGACAAAAAAATTTAAATGATGAAATTCACCTTTCCTCGTCCTCCTAAACTTCCATAAAACTTTGATTTTGAATTTATCTGAGGTGACAAGTGTTTGATAGGAAGAACTGTTGTGGGGGGGGGGGTCTGGATACAATTTTACAAATACATGTTGTAGTACTCGTAATATCGTATTTTCAAGTACAGATTATAAAATTTAAATTATATGAAGATCATACATTAGAAATTTACCCTAGTAAAGGGCAAGCCAATTGCTGTGAGCACTGGGCTATGCATGCACATACTTGACTTGGACCCTGTATACCCCTCCTACCAACAGTTAGATGTACAGTCAGAGTGTTGTAAAAATTAATAACAACCATTGTACTATGTAGGCATGCTGTTCCATTGTTGATTACATACGCTGGACCATTGCAGTACGTACAAGACTATACTAATGCAGACGCACGTTTTGCCCAGCACTCTCCTTACGAAAATCAGGCTATACATTAATGTTTTATACTATACAACATTAGATATATCTATCCATTTTATTAAACATCCTATGTAGGATTTTTAAACAGCCGTATTATTTAAAATTGAAATATATATTTTCTAACCACCAGAATACGGTAACATAAAACACTTACCAATGTTTATAGCGCTTTCGTGTATCTTGTACACATCTTCAGTAAATTAACATTTATTACAAGTCAAAATTTAAAACTTCCTGCTCCTTATCTACCATGGTAGGAGCAGGAAGTTTTAAATTTTGACTTGTAATAAATGTTAATTTACTGAAGATGTGTACAAGATACACGAAAGCGCTATAAACATTGGTAAGTGTTTTATGTTACCGTATTCTGGTGGTTAGAAAATATATATCTATCCATATATCTGTTAAATATATTTTTCTATAGTTTACCATGCTTCAGGTGACCTCCCACACCACCTGTTTGATTTATCACTATTTCTTACTCACCCTTGATATGGGCACTCATCCAAACCATACCCAAGTTGAACAATGCATTTGTGTTTGCAGTTTATAGAAATAATATTATTAATTAATGCTTTAGGGTAGTTACAACCCTTGCTACTTCTCTGGGTAAAAGGGTCAAAATTCAGATCTTTTTCCTTTCCTAGTTATTGCTTAAATCATACTCATGCCAGTTTTTTAGAACTATATTTTTCAAAGAATGTGTAGAAATAGTACAATATTGATTTAGGATAGCCATACGCATTTTATCTCTTCTGTGAAAGTAGTCTAAACATAGACCTAAATGCTTGAGTTTTTCTTTTCAATCTGTAAGGAATAAATTTGCCTAATTTTAGCACTGTAAGTGATCTGAAAGTTAGAGAAATAGGGATGAATGAAAAATCAGTCAGTCAGTGAGGGCTTTCATTTTTATAAATGAAGATTAGAGATGTAGAATGTGGAAATTACAAGAATATGTTGTAGTGTCTTGTTGAAGAAATAAAGTCCTTGAGGGCTGCATCAAGCCAGTCACATAACTTGAAATAAAGGAAATGAACATAAATAATTTGGTCTCCTAATTATTCTCAAAAGAACAAAGATTGCCTGCACCCTCTTAAGAGTTTTAATTATTTAAATATTTTATATGATATTTTAAAAAAACTATATATTTTATTGCTATTCTAAGAAAAAAGTATTAATAGACTAGTGTTTATAGAAATGGATTAAGAAAATAATCGTTATTGCAAATAGTTAGAATGATAAATAGAATTTTAAATAGATGCTAATAGGCCAATAATTGTCAAAACAAATTCAAATTGAGTACAAGGATGGGTCAATAAAGTTAGCATTTAAGAATTACAGTGAAAGGTTTTAACATTTCATTGGAGTGGCTAAAGAAACCCACAGAAAATCCTTGGTATATATTCACTGATTGAAAAACGTTTTAGAATATGTATGTTGTATTTTCTGGTATTAATAGAGATTATAATAGTGGAAAATAAAAACATAAATAATTTTAAAAGCATGCATACTTGTGAATGTCAGAGATGATTCAGGAGAATTCATGAGTGTGTTTGTAAATTGTTTGTGAAAATGAATATTTAGTTATTAATATCAAACTGGACTGCTCACCATAATTAGGTGGAGTGTTCAATTAATTTTACTGTTAGAAACAATACAAAATATTCCTGTTTCTTCTCAAGTGATCATTCAATTAAATGACTGAGAAAAGAAATAGTAGGGGTGAAAGTAATACTAATCAGAGCTATCTCTATTAAAAGTCATGAATTTCATAATATATTTATCATATTCTACTTGTATTATGAATGAAGTGATAGTGTTTTATGTAGTGTGATGAAAGCAATCGTAAACAACCTCATCATACGTAATAAAACTTCTTTGGGATCAATCTAACCTTTTGACTGTTCACCTAAATGCAACTACGCCAGCCGTATTGGCGTAGTTGGTAATGTGCTCGCCTCTCATCATGCGGTCTTGGGTTCGAATCCCATGTTCGAATCAGGCATGGCATATTTTCATACGTTACAAAAAATCATTTCATCCTTCACTGTCTGCATTAGCAGTAATTGTAGAAGAGTCAGACGTTAAAAACCAAAAAAAAGCAACAAAGTGGACATATTTGGTTGATTTCATTTTCCTACCAAAAATTTCTGAAGATAACAAATGTGTTTTAATAATTAAATCTAAACTATTTTATTCTTTTGTTTTGAGGAATGTTGTTTTAGAATTATTACCCAGCAGCATATTATTTTCATTTTGGGTTCTCCTTATGGTACTGATCCTGATCATTAAAACCTTTAGTCATTAATATTAACATGAAACTGGGGTATGGGACAACATCAAATCTTCCTGATATTTCGTTTTTTGATGGGATCAGCACTTTTTAACTAAGAGGAGAGAAATACCTTTCATAATATGTGAAACCTTTGGCAAATTCATTAAAATCCTTCATTTACTGAACACGGCTTTTGAACCAAAGGTGTAAATGGGTTAAAATTAATAGTCACGTAAATCCAAGAAAAAAGAAATTCTATAACTTAACGTAAAATTTAACAATATTAAAATATCAGAAAAATTTGAACATTCAGTTGTGATTGCCAGATTTTAAATAAATGAACATTTTGTTTTTTGAAGTTAGTTATTTAATTTTTTTTAATATCCTTTATAAAATTTTTTTTGCAACTTTGTTTAGTTATTATTGCGTTTTTGCATCCCCAACGCCAAGCCTCTATATCCATCCAATCAACCTTGTGCAGGCCTCTACTGTTCATTGCCTCCATTCCTCCAATATTATCCATTGCTTTGCTGATTGTCCTCTTTTTCTTTTCTCCCTTGGCTCCAGTTCCATACTCTGCCATGCCACCTGCCTTCTATCATCCGGCCCAATTATCTATACCATGATAGTGTATATTTTTTTATTTTACACACTGTTTGGCCTTTCTACCTTTCCCCAGATTGTTTTCATTCTTTTAGTGTAACTTTGAGATCTGACAACTTTTTCAGAAGTCAATCTACGCAGACACAATTATCCTTTTACTTCTTTCTGACAATTTCTCCAATTCTTCACCATATGATAGAATGCTTCACTGTGTGACTCTTCCAATCTGACATTTCATTGTTTAATAGGATACTGGGATAAAAATTAATGGATGATTCTGTAATTTTTATTTATTTGTATTTGAACTTAAGATATGTACCTAATTAAAAATGCAACTTATAAAAATACCTTAAAAAATACCTTAAATACCTTAAAATACCTTTGGGCCAGCCCAGTCAGTCAGCGGGTAGAAAACCATGACAAAATTATAAGTAACACCAGTTGGGGAAGCAATTTTGTATGGTGAGCACCTGAAAGATAAATATGGATGAACATAACTGGGTGTCCCTGTTCAAATTCTAACCAAAATTACTAGCAAAAAGCATAAAAAAATTGATTGTTTGTTACTGAAATGCAGCTCCAACTCTATATAAATGAAATTTTGATTTTCTCTTTTACCGGATGATGACAAGAATACGGAATGGTGTTCCGTAACCTTACCAATTTAATTGCCCTGAAAAGGGCCATTTTTGTCTGCTGCGGTAAGAAAATTGGTATGGTGGCCACGGAGTTAACGGTCGAACCAGTGGTCCCCACGATATCTCAGCAGATAAATTAGCTTCTTCCACATTAGCGGTAGATGGTCGATGTTGCTTCGTCGGGGTCGGTAGGCGTAACGCACGGTCGAAGGACCGCTTTGGGAATGGCTCACAAATTTTTCAATGGCAGAAACTAATTATATTTATTACATTCATTTACATTTTAATTAATTATTATATTTAATATTTTACTTATTTAATCACAACAATTATTTTTTAGTATTTAACATTTTACACTCACTTGTAACGAACGGGGAGTCGGGAAGTCCGTAAGTCGGGTTATGACTCATGATTTAAGTTCATAAAAGGGATGGAAGGGGTTATATATTATGAGATACAGTAAAAATTATGAGACGTTTAAAAGAAAGTTTCGTCGTATGACATTTATTTCTTATATTCATGCAAAAGTTTTTTTTGTTTGTTTAAAGTTGCATAAACTGCTTGGTTACTTGTGACTACGGTGCATTATGTATCTAGAACAGTTGGTTTTGACTTGTGAAACTTTTTAGACGCTAGCCGGGAATCGAATCAGAGCCTCCGCGTTGTAGGCTAGCGCGCTGACCAATACGCTACGGAGGCGGCCATATCCAATTTTAATTTCGTAAGAGTAAACAAGAATATAAAATTAATAACAAAGTATGAACCTAAAGAAATTCATTGTCTATTATTTCTGTACTTTCCCAAAATTTTGAAATACTGAAAATCAGAATCAATATTCTGTAAATGACACTGAAAAAAATAGGATTCCTACTGATGTAGGAAAATTTTAAAAAAATATAATAATATAATAATTTAATATAAATTTATTTAAATATAATAATTTGCTGCTGCCGCAGTATCAAACTGCGGCAGCTAGTAAAATTTTATTGATAAGTGATTCGTTCAACTGTGGCAGCAAGCGATATACCATCTGCGGTGTGTTTCTGATCTGGATTAAATATTTAATACAATATAAATATTTAAATGTTTGACCTGAAAATATTATTTGTATTAAAAAATGACACGTCGATTGAAATAGGCCTATGAAGAAATGAGAATGAAGGATGAAAAGTGTCCTCGAGGATATAACAAAATCGTGAATTTTATTCAACAGAAGAGTGCGTATTTTCCAAGTAATACAATGAAATGTCTTTGTAATACAAAATTTATTTTATGATTAGTTAGTTATTGTATGTGGCTTGAAAAATTCAAGACAGTATTATTATTTAATAGCTACTAGTATCCTCGTGGACACCCGGTGTGGCTTCATTATACAAATCGAAAATTTACCAAATTTTATTAAAATGGCTTCATTATCCATGTTGGAAGTGAGGAATGGAATACAATTATTCAAACTATGTATTTGAGCCATTCCACCGGGTTGGTCTAATGGTAAAGTCGTCCCCGCGAGTCAGCTGTTAAACAGCGGATTTTCGGAGGCCAAGATTCCGTGATTCAAATCCTAGTTAAGGTAAACTTTTATACGGATTTGAATTCTAGACAGTGGTTACCGGTGTACTCTAATGGCTGAGGTTCAATTAACCGTACTCTTTCAGGAATGAACGTCTGAATAAGTGTGTACAAGACTACATACCTCAATCACAAGTCATACCTATCATCTTCATTTCATTGGTTCATGGGGTTACTTATTGTTCTAAATTGAACAGATTAGAACGTACACACATTAGGGATAAAACAAAATGTAGCCTATCTGATCCACTTATATTGTCTTCAATCCCGTATAATCCTGGTAATTCCTCATAGTAAAACGGCCGCAGCTGAACATTTCCTGTGGTCGTAAATCTACCGGTAGGCAATTTTTAAATGAACCGGCCGCAGTTGGTATTCTTTTAGAAATTAAGCAGAAATAAAAACAGGGGAAAAATGAACCAGTTTATTTCATCTGATAATAGCAAGATTGTGAGTAAATCGCAAAGACAGAAATATACGAAAAATCGCACTAGTTGGAAGGAAAACGATAGTTATAGCGTATGCATTTTCCTGAGAGCCGTGAAACGGACATTACGAGTCCACCGCTGCATGCAGTACAGTATGGCTCGGGCTAACTAGAACTCGTGCGTTACTTGGATTTATTTATTGGTTGCGCGGAACTTAGTACCATTTTTATAATTCTTATTCTATATTAGTTACATTTTTGTATTATTGTACCTGAAATATAACTTCATATTGTAATAATTATAAACATTTATAGTGACTAATATACATGTATTATATCGCAAATATAAATATAGATAAACCAATAGGCCTACACTATTTGACGAAAATATCACATCCAAAGAAAAGTATTACAACCGTTAAACCAATTACAGTTTAAAATTCTGCACTAAGTATACATGTAATATGCTTTAGTAAGCCACCACGTGTAACTAAAAATATAGTTTACAAAACGACGCTACTACTAAAATGGCATGATGGGTATCAGTCAGGCGACTTTGGAAACAATCAAGGCGTAAATACTGAAGTTGAGCATGATTCAGCACAGGATTGTTTACGTATCCCTACGTGCTACATGATGGGAAAGATGAGGAACGGAACGTTCGGCTGCTAGTGCGCATGTCTGTTCCGCGGTTCTCAGTAAAATGCACGAGTTCTAATAGGAAAGTATTTTGACTTGTTGATGGGTACAGAGCCACCCGAAGAGAGTCACGCCTATGTAGTACAATTCCCAATCTAATAAAATCCTCACTGTACCCAAAACAAGCTGCCAACGACTCTTCTTCATTACTGTTTTGGAAGTATAACTTTTTTCTATTTCTCCTTTGTTTCCTGTTACTAATTGTCAGGCCATGCCGTTTAGCCTGGGCGACGATCAGTGGGTAGGCTAAGTGAGTTAGTCAGCCCACTCATTTTTGTATATTGTTTAGGTCATCAGCCAAAAGGCTGGTTTAAACCTGTAGAGGTTTTACTAAGTAAAACGACGAGTGAGGTGGTTTACCGTGCCTTCCTCACTGAGTGGAAAAGTACGCATATCAGCATGCCGGGCACTCTGAAAAGCACATATTTTCCACTCTGCAAATGATACTTTCACTTCATTCACCACAGGGTCTGGCTGTATAATGGAATTCATTACTTATCTTATTATTCTTATTATTTATCAGATAACTCTGATTAGTGTCTTTTACACCTCTGTCTCTTCTGTTCTTAAATGATTCAGTCAATTAATTGGCTGACCATGTGATAAGAAACTGAACTATTTATTTTAGCCCTGCAACTAACAGATTGTGTGTAAATAATCTGACACTCCACCTGTCTGTTATGGGCAATCTTTTTTGAATATAGATTGAAATATACTCCCGCTCGAATTTTGCGTATTAATTAACTTTTAATTTAATATTTCGCTTATTTATTAACTTACTTCACTTTGCGCTTTTTCTTGACACCTTCTGAATTATTCCTGGAGTATTTCTTACTTATAGGAAGGTAGGGGGTAATCCATTCGACTCTAGAAATGCGTTAACTGTGCCATATATTTCAATGTACGCTTTTTTTAACATCAAGAACAATCAACTCGGATACAATCACTAGTTAGAAATAAAAGCTGAGGAGAATGTTAAAAATATTTTTTCTATCTTAAACAATAAATTTAGGATTTGCTTGTAAATGAAAAATTATATGATTATTTTATTTGTATTACTTGTAACAAACCTACTAAATCTTTATATATAATAAAACCATAACTTTAGTGTTTTGAGTAATTCTGATTAGGCCTATTTAATGAGCATTCTGTAATAGTTTTCTTGCATAAAACTACTTTATGACTGTCTTCTTTACATTGTAATGTCTGTTGTTGTTTTTATAGTTATGATTATTTTTACTATATAATATCAGGCTTTTATTACATACTATTTTAAAAGGTAAGGCAATTTACTTTTAAGCTATAATAGTAAGAAATAATAATAGTAATAGTAATAAGTAGATATTATAATGCAATATTGTTATTTATAGTTACTTCATTCACTTTACATTTTTCAACCAAGTATCAGCAGTATTTAATTATCTTCTTATTTTTATTTTTATTTTTATATGTTACTTTTGTATTGTACTATAGTTTGTCAATAAATATTTAAAATGTATTCTACAGATTGTAATCAATAGAAATCTTAATACACCATTTATTTTCACCAACATGTATTCTTTGTAATGCTTCCTTAATTTTCTTCTTATTTAAATGCATTTTTACTTTCCCTTGACCTTTATGAATAGGCCTATTATAGGGAAGGAAAGTAGACCCTATTGTTTTCATGTAGATTTTTCGAAATAGAGTTTTCACAGGAAATATACGTTTTCAGGCCCCCTGAACCCAAACACATGGTTTTAGCTATTGGTGCGTGTGTGTGAACAAAATAACTCGTAGAATATCGTACGAAGTTGAAACTTGGAACATAAATTACCTACCACAAGGGTACCCGACACGAACATTTTCATCAAAATCGATCAATCGGAATTAACGAATTATTCGTGCGATTTTCTCAAAACCGGCTCCTACTTTTTTTTTAAATTGCCTCTGTCTACATTTTTTATTCTCCGCACATGGCAACCTACTAAAAAACTAATATTTTTTTCAATTTTGGTTTCTTCTCAAGCGGCTACATTCTTCTACACCTTTCAATATCTCCTTCAAAAATTTACTTTCTCTTACCTATATGGGATATATAGGAAGGAAAGTATTGTTTTCATATCGATTATTTGAAATCGAGTTTTCACCGGATATACACGTTTTCATACCCCCTGAACCCAAAAATACATGTTTTTAGCGGTAGGTCTGTGTATGAACAAAATATCTCAAGAACGGAACATCGTACAAACTTGAAACTTGAAACTTAAGTTTGGTACCACTAGAGGACCCGACACGATCATTTGATCAAAATCGGTCAACCGGAAGTAGTAGTTTATTCGTATCATTTTTCACTTTTTTGTGATTTTCTTAAAAACGGCTGCTAAGTTACAATTTTTTTAATATCGCCTCGTTTACTACATTTTTAATGCTCTACAAGATAGGGTAGGCGTTATGTCTGCTGAAATTCTTGGGAAGGCTGTTCTCTCATAGAAAAAAATGTCTTTTTTTTAAGATTACGGCCTTAATATGTATTTTAGGGCAAAAGAGTATAAAAGTTGTAGGTAATTAAAAAATCTACAAGTTCTATTTCTAACATTTCTTTTTATAACGCATAGTTTAGCGGTAATTTGTGATTTTCTGGTTTTTTAAATCTGTAAAAAATGGATTTTTTAAGATTTCGGCCTTAGTATGCATTTTACAACAAAAGGGTATTTAACAAAATTTCTAGAAAATTAAAAGATCTACAACTTTTATTTTGAGCATTTTTCTCTACAGAGCCTAGTTTAGCGTGAAAGAATGATTTTCCGTATTATTAACCCAAACTAAGGTTTATTTTCATTTTGCATCATTCACTCATGATTAAAATTAGGTTATGAATTTTGAAGTTAGTTTTTTTGTTTATTTCTAATGTTGTATCAATAATGTTAGATTATATTATTCATTATTTCCATTGGCAAGAGAAAGTCATGTGAGTGTTCATTCCAGTTTTTATTATTATGACATACATTTTATATTTTCGCCCCGTATGCATTTTAAAATTATAATTTTCGACAGCAATCCAATTGGCTCAAATTTTGAGAGTGGACTTAGGCTTTTGTAAATTAACTAAATTCTTAAATTAGAGATTAAATATGGTCATAATGCTGCTAGGACAAATCAAAATTGATATACCAAACTTGTATGTGATACTTACTATTTTTATTACTATTATTAAGTAGGCCTTTTTGTACATTATCAATGCCGGCCGCATCAGCGTAGTTGGTAACGTGCTCGCCTCTCATCGTGCGGTCTTGGGTTCGAATCCCATTCAGACACGGCATATTTTCATACGTTACAAAAAATCATTTCATCCTTCACCGTCTGCATTAGCAGTAATTGCAGAACAGTTGGACGTTAAACCAAAAAAAATCCGGTGTGAAACACTCGCACAACTTTCTCTTGCCAATGCAAATAATTAACAATAAACCTAACATTAGTAATAAAACATTAGAAATAAACAAAAAACTAAACTCAATAAACATAACCTAATTTTCACATGAGTAAAAGACGCAAAATGAAAATCTACCTCAGTTTGGCTTAAAAATATGGAAAATTACTCTTTCACTCTAAACTAGGCTCTGTAGAGAAAAACGCTCAAAATAAAAGTTGTAGATCTTTTAGTTTCCTATAAATTTGATTACACATTCTTGCCGTAAAATGCATAATAAGGCTGAAATCTTTGAAAAATTCGATTTTTTTTACACGTTTTCGTGAGAAAAAACAGAAAATCGCTAATTACCTCTAAACTAAGCGTTATACAAAAAAATGTTCAAAATAAAAGTTGTAGATTTTAAAATTTTCTACAACTGTTACCAGATACATTTTTGCGCTAAAATCCATATTAAAGTTGCGATCTTAAAAGAAAAATTTTTTATGAGAAAACAGTCTCACCAAGAATTTCAGCAGACATGGCGCCTACCCTATCTTGTAGAGCAAAAAATGTAGTAAATGAGGCGATTTTTAAAAAAATCGTAGGAGCCGTTTTTGAGAAAATCGCAAAAAACGTGAAAAATTTCATGAATAAACTACTACTTCCGATGGACCGATTTTGATGAAAATGTTCGTGTCGGGTCCTCTAGTGATACCTACCTTAAGTTTCAATTTCGTACTATGTTCCGTTCTTGAGATATTGTGTTAACGCTCACAAACAGACCAATCGCTAAAAACATGTTTTTTGGGTTCAGGGAGGTCTGAAAAAGTGTAGATCCGGTGAAAACTCGATTTCGAAAAATCGACATGAAAACAATTCTTTCCTTCCTATATATTCATAATATAGGCAAGAGAAAGTAAAACAATAAAAAGAAAAAATTACATTATCTGCATTTTACGTAGATTATTAGCTATGCTTTGTGAACTAATGTGTTTTAGTACAGTTTATACTGAAAAACAATGTTATTTACATTAATAGGCTCTTTTATTTGAAATAAAACTAATATTCTTTAGCTGGAATTATAGAAATATAAAAATTAAAGGATGGATCAAGGGCTGGATGGATGGATGGATCACTACTCACTCCAATATGTACATGACAAGCTAAATATTTATGCTTATGTAAAATTCAATTAATTAAGAATGGGTAAAAAATATACCAAAATATTTTTATTTTTCAAAGCGGTTGCAAAGGTAATCATCTAAATTTATAAAATATTGTCTCATTCATGATTCTTTTTGTTGAATTCAATCTTCTTAGGTTATGGTTACTTGCAGAAGACTGTGCCATCTGATATCCAATTTCCGTATGATTAAACCACCACTGTCTTGGCACTGAATAACAGCTGTAGGTCAATGGTTAAGGCCGCAATACAGAATAACTTCCTCAAGGGTAGTTAAACGCCACCCTCCAAGCAACCCGCCAGACAAGTATCCACCATATTATTTTTTATGGAGCCAGCCGAATTGACCCCTCAATCCAATCCTACCTGCCTGATGAGTTGCTTGGCGTGTATTGAAATGAAGAGTTGAGTTGGTTACTTCTGCCAACCACCCATTTTTTAGACATCAAGCACATTTATTTATAGTAGATGCGGAACATGATGAAGCTTGTACTAAGGGGAGAGTAGTCACACTGAGTGAAGACTGCAGTCGGCTGCCAGAAGGAAGAAGAAACACTGCTACCAAAAACATCATTCTAACTTGCATTCTAGACTCTCTATTTTGCTCAATTTACTACAAGCACAAATACATACTACAGAACTATTTCAACTATTATCACTTATGGATGAATAATTGAAGTTGATGAACATAAAATTACACAATGAGAACAAAACAATGCTAAGTTAGGAGACTAATATTCTCAAAAAAGTATTTAACCGCACAGGTTCATTGTTTGGCGCAGCATGTGGAACTGTGGCAGTCCTACCCCCACCACCAACAAACCAGTTAACATCCTTTTTCGAGCTTCACCGCATTCCGCATACACTCTACCATAAGAATTACTGTAGTCACTGTTCCATAGAATATGATTCACTGAAGTTTGTTGAATGTCTTTCCAGCCTTCAACGTTACCCAGCAGACTTTCAAACTTATCTGTACTCATCCTTGCATAGCTATAAAACTTTTGTCTTTATAACTTTAAATCTTTTGGATAATTTTTTAATTTTTCATAAACACACAAGAATTCATCATCACATTTTTATCACCATAGCACCAATGCATTTACATGGACCTTACATTATTCAAAATTGGATTTCATACTACAAATAGACTATATTCACACAAAACAAGTTTTCTTGAGACAATTAAACTACATCAGACAAAGGAGGTTGTTAATGAAACAGGCCTACTTTTAACTGTGTGGGCAACGTGTATCCACCATCGTGTTCACCATGTTTCAACCTACCACTTCCCACCTGATCTGCTGTCTTAAATTAGTTAGTATATGACACGTGGTAGAAGTGTCTCCAAGAGATTTCTAGATAGAAACTTGTTCAACATTTCGATAGGAGTCTTGCAGATATGAGTGGTTGAAACCACACCTAGTGCTGCCCATGATGATATCAGCCTTCTTATTGGAAAAACCATTACTCATTAATTTTACATAAGACCTGGTTATTAGCAAGAATTAAGTAGTAACTACTGACATTGCTTAACATAGATATTAGAAGAATACAACGTGTTATTATTGACTGTGTTAATTAAATAAATTTGTGAGTTAAAAAGGAAAAATAATGAATTATTCCTTATTTTTCCAATATATAACAATTATTATTAATATTCTTTTACTTATCATTTACAAACATGCTCCCTTTTTTGTTTCAGCGTCTTAAGATGGTGCGCGGTCTTCCAGCATACGAATGGTGGTTGCATCCTCCAGATGAAGTGCTACTTCGAGTTTATGTATTCAATATAACAAATGCTGAAGCATTTTTGGATGGTTCAGATAAATTATTAAGACTAAATGAAGTCGGCCCATTTGTTTTCAGGTAATTCAATTCCATTTACAAATTGTCGTAACTAAATTAATGGCTAATAAAGTTTTATGTTGTAAGTACAGTACTACCT
The DNA here is from genome assembly GCA_035578175.1 of Catonia carolina. NCBI lineage: Eukaryota > Metazoa > Arthropoda > Insecta > Hemiptera > Achilidae > Catonia > Catonia carolina. Next base: position 37,376,605 of record JAQMRL010000007.1, on the reverse strand, counting down.
TGTTTATCCGACTAATTGGGATCGGAAGCGATCCGAATAAACCAGAAATAATAGGGGATTAATAAAAACAAAATAATAATATTTACTTATTCCACTTTATACAAATACAAAATTATATCTTATCTACTAGGAATGAATAACCACCAACTCAAGTAAACGGTGGTTATATATAAAAAAAATACATGAGAACAAGTTTACAAATTAATTACAAATCAATGTCGTTATCCACTACAAATGACAATTCAAATTGTAGCGGCAGCTACAGTGCATGTTAACTATATTATTTTTAACAATAATATTAACCAAGCCGTCAGTCCTCAAAGCAGATATTCACCATGGCTAACACTAAAATCAGTTATTATTGTTATATTAATTACCAAGATCAGTAAATTCCTACAAAGACTGAATAGCAAGCACTGCAAATCAGCAACAGTAAAACACCAACACTAACCAACAGTTCTTACAAGTGAATCAACATCAGTTATGTCATTGAGCCAATCTTTAACCTCTCTTGAAAATATTAACATATTTAAGCTCTTTTTAATTTCAATAGGCAACAGATTAAAACACTTCAGACCTAAATAAACAAAAGTTTCAGTAAAAAATGAATAATTATTTTTCAATCATACAGAAAGTTGTTGGCTGTAATGGGATGTAATGGGAATTACATCCAATGTAATGGGAAAACTTATTTTTTTTTTACTTTTGGTTTTATGGCTGACTGTTTTGCAATTTCTGCTAATGCAGATAGTGGAGAATGATGATGTATGAAAATGAGTGATGAAAAAATGCCAGACATAATCGCGCAGCCATTACACCATCATAGTTCAGCTGGGGTAGTGTCAGGCTGCTACTCCAAGTACGCCATGATGTTGACCAGCGATGACTCATTAAGTAAATACAGTAACGTGCACTCCATCATTAGTTCGACACACTAATGTTTTAACAGCACAGTATAAACATTGCTACTGTACACTTAGAATATTTAAACTTTGATAAGTGTAGAATACTGTACGGGTTGTACAGTATATATTGTACTACATCTAGATAGTAATATTCATATACTGTACGTAGGATATCGTGATTTTATGAATAATTTTTTCCAAAACAGATTGGCCTGGATAATCCGGACATCCGGATAAATAAGTTACAACTGTATTATATTAATATTACAAATTCTATATAAGAAGAAATTTAAATAATTAACACTCGTGATATTCAGTGTTTGGAAATACTGTTCTCTAAAAATAATTGTAGAAGCTGCACTTTCATGTTGTCAGACCTGTGTTATAAAGTTCATTACAAAGGTTCACTATTAAAATACACTTGGGATGTGCTTATTTAAACTTGATACGATCAAGTTCTTTTTGGACAAACAAAATTCTAAATAAGCCAGAACCTCATATATTATCATTATTATCACACAAGGCTCTCACGTGCCGTAACTTGAAGATTTTGCTGGCCACACCATTAACATCACCGTTGCAGTTTTGCTCCGTTCTTGATTTACAACCCAGTGACTCCTTCCATGGTTTGTGTATTCAGCCAGTCAGTTATATACAATATCTGCCACTGTAGAAGATACAGTTTCTACTACTTTCTGTATTGGTTTACACTTTATTTTACATGAATGAATATATAAATAAACTATATTATCATGCAAAATAGGTCTAATATACATTATATAGTATGATGTCAAAAAATTTGGAGTAGAAAATGGGAAAGTTATATAAATTAGTACACGGAACGCAAAAGGGAGACTGACAATGCATTCTCTTGGAGACACCAAGAAAAACTGTGTGAATACCTTGATAAGGACAGCGAAACATAACATTGTGTTAGAATAAGCTTAATAACATAGGATTAATAGCCATAAAACTGTATTTGGAAATAATTTAATAAATATTTAAAAACTGATTACAGAGAAAAACTAGAACATACTGATGTTCGTTTTCACGACAATGGAACAATGACATATCGTTCGCATCGAACTGCAGTGTTTCTTCCTGAAATGAATGAGTTTGCATTAAACGCTACCCTTTTTGTACCAAATCTAGCTTTACTAGTAAGTACTTTTTTTAATGCAATCTGTAATTTTTATGAAACATAAGAAAATAATATTAAGACATGATTGGTTTTTTTAATACGTGGGATGCTTAAGTAAACATCCTTCTTTATTTGAAATAGTTGTTTGTTGTAAAATGTAGCTACAAATTAATTAAATTACTTTTTTTTTCTTTTCTGTGTATTCCAGAATGTATTAAGCATTTGTTTCAGCAGTGCAAAAGTTTTTGAACACCTCTCTGTAGAATATTCTGTCCAGAATTTTGTAAAAATGTTTTGACAGCTTTTCTCTCTTCTTCATTGTCAACAAAATGCATTGTTCAAATTCCCAAACAAATGAAATTAGATGGGACAAGGTCAAGACTACTCAGAGGTTGGATTTTAGTCTACCAACGGTACGATTTCAAAACCGAAACTTGCTTTTGTAACATGTGCATTGCATGGGCGGATTTATGTCTTGATATCTGGGGGTGCGAGCTCACCGGAAAGTATGAGGTATTTGGATACTAAATACTAAATTTATTATCACCCAAAAATCTGGGGATGCGGCGCACCCCCTAGCACCGTAGTAAATTCGCCCATGGTGCATTGTTATGTTGGAAATTGATTCAGCACAAAAGTTTTCCTGTGTGCTTATTTCAGAGTTCATGGTGAACTTTCTCGAGAGTTACTACATAATGATCAGCATTAACAGTAGCTCCTTGCTTTAAAAAAAGTTGATAAGAATTACGCCATCCTCACGGTCCCAAGAAACAGAAGCCATGATTTTTGGAGTTGATGGCTCGGCTTTCAACTTCTTGATATGGAGAAGTTGAGCGTTGCCATTCTTCCAACTGATGTTTTGTTTTTGGTGTAGGCTAACATGTGAAACCCTCATTTCATCTACCATCACTATTTAAGATAGAAAATCCCAGCCTACATCCTTGTAACTGTGCAAATGTTCCAAACAAGGAATCATTCGCTGCGATATTTGTTCATCAGTTAACTGTTAAGGAACAGACAATTTCAACCAGCTGAAATTTTATGGAAATTAAATTCATGTTATACAATCTCGTAAGCACTTTGGAGATGTGAAGCAGTTTCATGTATACAGATAGAACGATTTTCATGAACAAGGTCATTGACACGTGAAACAATATTACTTTTTGTTGATGGCAATGACCTTCCTGCTCATTATTCATCAAATGCAGTTCATCCATCAGTAAACATGTCTCACCAACAATGTACTTTACCGATATCAATGACTTTTGAATCGTATACATGGATATAGGTTGTTTCGTATTTTTAGCTTGATGGTAAAGTTATCTGTCAGAATTCCCTCTGTTGGATCGTTTTTATCTGTACATAGGGTGACATAAGGTTCTTCAAAGGCAAACCACCTAAAACTTCTTACAGATCATCATTAAAACTTTAACTTTCAGCAATTTTAACATTTTGATCTGTTATTTCTGGCTAGAGTTTACACTGAATTCCTTCAAATTTTCCTGTTTTACCTTTGCCCAACCCAAAACAGGAGCGAAAATAGGATCTTTGATAGAAAACCTTCCTTGAAAATCTTTAATATTGCAATGTGATGTGAGCTAATCATTTTTTTCCAAAAGTTGTCTGGGTTATCAAGTGTTTTGGACCATGGAATTCTGAATTAAATGAAATTTACTGTACCTTAAAATGTTTCCTCTCTGTATGATAGTCTTGCAATGTATAAGTAATATGAAATCTAATACATTCATAAACAAATAAAAAATAATATTTAAATAAATAATAATTTATATTACAGGGAATGTCTTCATATTTGTGGGACGCCAACTTCTTTACCAAAATTGGATTTAATGTGTTGTTAAATAGATTGGATTCAAAACCAATTTTAAAAACGACAGTAGACAATTACTTTTGGAATTTTAGCGATCCATTAGTAAAAGTAGGAAAAACACTTGCACCCCATTTGGTACCAGTCGACAATATGGGCATTCTTCAACAGGTATTTTTTTTAATTTTATTTATTATACGTTACGGGAAAGTAATTAATGCGTAAGAATTTTTACTCTGTTATTTCAATTTATTCTTCATATATTGGCATAAATTAAGATGCTTAAATTTTGTATTTAGAAGGTATAAATTACAAAATATCAAAAATGCGAAAGATACCAGAAGACCACAATTGATGCAAATGAGAGGAGATAAAAATTTAACTTAATAAGAGTTGAATTTGTTGGCCATTTTAAATCAGCTATCTTGACTTGCATCCTATTTTTTAAAACTGTGTGATAGTTTTTTTGTATAATACAGTAATTTCAAGTTTAATTATTTAACTGTAAGATCAATTTTGAAAAGATCGTTCAGTGATTTCTTTGGTTTTCACTGTATTATGCATTAAAATTTTTCATTTTCAAAATATCTGAAAAGTTTTGCTAAACTTAATAGAAACCGAAACTGGACAGTACTAGAAAAACATTAATTTAATTATGAAAATGTATGAATACATTGGTTATATTTAATGTCTGGCAAAGTAAATACATCTTAAATCAAAGGAAGTTTGTATTTTATGTAGAAAGCTTCATTTTATAAAGATTTCCAGCAAATTTATAAAGCACTTTAGTGTGTAAATTGCTGGTAATGGATTTTTAATGAGATCGGTTACAAATTCATAGATTTTAAGTGTTTTCTAGTACGTAGTATAAGTATAAATAGATCATTGTTTGTAGTCTTGAGTCAGAACAGTTTTCTGTTCCTAGTAAAACTTGATGTGAGTTCTGAAAGGAAATTATAAAAAGTACCTGATACTTTTAGCACCTAGTAACAATATAAATATACCAAAAAAAAAACAAAGAATAATAATTATTCTTTCTGTACTCAATTCTATCAGAACTTGTGAAAGGCGAGATGTATGAGACTTATACTTTGGTATGCTTTGCTATTGCACTCTATACAACCTCACCCAGAGAGTATATCCTGAATAACACTAATAATAATATTAATAATAATAATATTTATTATTTAATATTATTAATAGCATCAACTTCAAGAACATTGTTTCCATCCAGCGCACTACTTCTTTATGTTTTATCCATTTTTCTTCTCTACAGTCTGAAAACTTATTAATGCATATAATTTCTTTTATGATGCAATAAATAAATACTTTTGGTCCTTGTCACTTATAGCCATGTTAAACTATTTCAGTAGACCTCCACCGTTGTTGTTGTTTAGGTCAACAGCCGAAAAGCTGGTTTGAACCTCTAGAGGTTTTACTAAGTAAAACGAGGAGTGAGGTGGTTTACCATTGCCTTCCTCACTGAGTGGAAAAGTACGCTTATCAGCATGCCGGGCCCTCTGAAAAGCACATATTTTCCACTCTGTAAATGACACCTTCACTTCATTCACCACAGGGTCTGGCTGTACAATGAAATTCATTACTTTCAGAGGAGATAACTCTGATTAGTGTCTTTTACACCTCTACCTCTTCTGTTCTTAAATGATTCAGTCATTTAATTGGCTGACCATGTGATAAGAAACAGAACTATTTATTTTAGCCCTGCAACAAACAAATTGAGTGTAAATAATTTGACAATCCACCTGTCTGTTATGGGCAGAGACCTCCACCATGGAGTGCATAATACAAATATAAATTCAGAACAATAGAGTAAAAAAAATATATAAAAAAAATAGAGAAAAATAGAGTACAAATTTAGAATGTACTAGTTGATTAGTTCTGTTGTCGCTACTATTGGTACATGGTTCTAACACACACTTGTATAGGTCATTTGTTCTAGCTAGAAGCTCTCCCTCCAACGCTCTGTACCGCTGAGCTGTTCTGTTTAGTGGTGGGGAAGCACCTCGTAGTTGTAACAGTAGTATACAGTTAGAAAGAGAGGGAATGACCATTAAGTGAGAAGGAGACAACAGTTGCCCCTTGAAACTATCCCTACTTTACCTACTCGCCCTCCTCTTACAAGCTTCTTCCTAAAACAAATGTACTATACCAAAGTATCAGTCTCCTGTGACTCGCCCCATCACTGATTGTTTTGCATTTTCTTCTTCGTGTACAATAAAAAAGGGTGTGAAAGTATGAAAGGATATTTCCTTGCAGAACTTAAATAACCACCACAACAATTTGCACTTTATTGACAGCCAGTCTAAAAAGAGCACTCGTATCTGTACCATACCAACCCCATAAATTTTTTGGCCATGATATTTTTCTTCGACCTGGACAACATTTATCCATTATTTTCCATTGCATGATATTCTACAAAAATCTATATTTCTGATCTGTCAAATGTACTCCAATTTTCTATTGTTAATGGCACTTTCAATTAATTTCAATGCCCGTACCTAAATGAAGGAGTATCTTGATTTTGCAGATTTTTCGCATCAAAAAAACTTTCAACATCCTCTGTAACACCACATTTTTATAACCTTAAGTTGTTTCATGGCATAACTGTTCAAAGTTCAAGCTTCAACACACTACAAAATTGAAAACTCTTAGCAGAGAAGTAAGCAAACTTGCAATGTCTCTGCTATGCAAGACTCGGCCAATTTTCCTGAGTGCTAGACAAGAGTGTTCTATTTTTAATCTTTTCTTCATCTGACTGTCACTAATGTTATTGTTTTTCATAGAGTCTTATAGTTTAACAGATCACCTTGATTGCAGAGTGTTTTAATTTTAGACTTTAAAGTTGTAGATCCCAGGTTTGATATCTAGTTAGTCTAGAACATTTTATCACAGTTTTGTACATCATACTCTAATATAGTCACTAAAATCCCACATATTTTATAGATACAAATTATATTAAATATAAAGTGTAGTGTTCAAAAATTTTCAAAATTGAATTATTTTAATATCTGAATTTTATTTTTATTAGATCTATCATAAATTTTCTGATGAAGTGACAGTATATTATGGGCCAGAAAATGGGAGAAGATTTTTTACACTTGACCGATTCAATGGTGAATCAAGACTTGGTTTCTGGAGAAATGAAACCTGTGATACAGTTCAAGGAGCGACTGAAGGTGTCACTTATCACCAAGGGATTACAAAAAATGATACGCTAAAATATTTACGTAAAACGCTTTGCAGAGTTACTCCTCTTGTGTTCAAAAGTCAGTAGATATATATTTTTTTAATGTTATAAGTTATTGTATTTAGTAGAGTGACTTTTCATTGTTGCTTTATATTATTTATTAATGCTCATTAGTACAAATTACATCAACTTCTCCTGAGTAGTAAAATACCGCTTTATCGTAATATCGTTTTGATGCTATAATGTACTTTTTTTAATCTAGGAAAATTAGCATTGTGTGATGACAAGTCTACTTAATGGGATATAAGGAAATTTTAAAAATTTGATAGAATGTATTTTTAGTTAACTGAAGTCATACTTAGAGAGCTTGGCAGATAAATTGACTTCGAAGAAGAATGCTTGCTGCAACAATGTTACCAGCTGATGGAATCTAACTTACTCTACTTACACAACATATTTGACTGTAGCTCCTATACACTATGCTAAAAGTATGGAGGAAAGTTTAAAGGACATAGAGGAATTTTAACTGATGTCCAACCTATGAAAAATTTTTGATCAACCAATTTCTGTATTAATATAGATGAATTTACTTATAAATTTTCTAGAGAATGTATTGTCACTAGCATCTAAGGTTGTTTTAGTTCTGTATTATTAAAAGGCGTTTCATAATGTTAATCGGGGTTACGAAAATTCAGTACAAAAAAACTATTTCACGTACCTAAATGAAAGTTGTACGGGCCGATGCAGGGATTCAACAGTTATTTTTAAACATCTATAAATGTTCAGTGTGTGCTCCTTTGGTGACACGGCACACATCAACACGAAAGTCTAGCTCTTGCCAAACACGTTCTAACATGTCCTTTTCAATAAAGTTGATTGTATTGATTATGCGACCCTTCAGCTCAGCGATATCGTTTGGCATTGGTGGGATAAACACCTTGTATTTCACATAACCTCAGAGAAAGAAGTCACATTTTTTTTTTTTTTTTTTTTTTTTTTTGGTTTAACGTCCGACTGTTCTGCAGTTACTGCTAATGCAGACGGCGAATGATGAAATGATTTTTTGTAACGTATGAAAATATGCCGTGCCTGAATGGGATTCGAACCCAAGACCGCATGATGAGAGGCGAGCACGTTACCAACTACGCCAATGCAGCCGGCAAGAAGTCACTTGGCGAGAGGTCTGGTGATCTTGGTGGCCATAGCATAATAAGTTGGTCTTCATTAGATGTGCGTCCTATCCAGCGCCGATGTGTTTTATCTCCATTAGATAGATGCTGTGTTGATTGAAGATGGTATGGTTTGAATAATAAACATTTACGGAGAACTCTCCTCACCGTTGTTTTTGGAATTCCTAACTCTCTGCCTGCAGACGCAGTCGATTTTGACATGCTGTGAATAAAACTTGCACGCACATGTTCGACATTGGCATCTGAGGTTAATGGATGACCAGTTGATTTCCACTTGGACAAGCAACCAGTTTCACTGAATTGCTTATACCATGCACAAATTGAATTTTCCCTTTGTGGATCCTTATTAAATTTTAACCAGAATGTTATGTTGCACAGTAATTACTGACTTTGACACGTCAAATTCTAACACACAAAACAACTTCTCACTTCCCATGGCAGCCATTTTCTCTACTGTCTACGCCTAGCGAGCAAACGGTTAACTAACTGCCCAGAATATGTGGGAAAAACTATTAGAAGTGCTCTTTCGTACAGTACTTGTTTCAATCTTATAAGTGAAATACTTTTTTTGTACTGAATTTTCGTAACTGCGAAGTACATTATGAAACGCTCTGTATTATCAACAATATATTAGGATTTTCACAGGCAAAAATAATCTTAGATAGTTAAGTAATTCAAAACTTAAAATTATGAAAAAATTTTGATAAAAAGTAAATTTCTTGTAAATTATATGAGGGCAATCCAGAAAGTAACCAACGTTTTGGCCTGGCGCGGCAGTGGGCAGAGCTAGCGCCGCCATCTTGGCGTCAGAGTGTTTCTACATTTTAGTACCCAACCAGGCATGGTAGCTAGAGCATCGTGCGTATTGTACTTTTTATACAGTGGAGTTTTAAAATAAGCGCTGCGATTGAAAATCCCTTCAGTTGTGAAGTGCGTGGTGTGATACGGTTTTTGTTGGCGAAAAATTACAAACCAATTGGAATTTATCGCCAGATTTGTGACGTATACAGCCAAGGAATAATGAGTGAAAGCCGAGTGAGGCAGTGGTACATTGATTTTAGAAATAGCCGAACCAATGTTCACGATGAGGATCGCAGTGGTAGGCCTAGTCTTGTGACTGATGAATTGGTAATGAAGATCAATGAAAAAATCTGTGAAAATCGTCATTTCTCTATTACGGAACTCACAGAACATTTTCCCCAAATTTCACGGAGTTTAATTCATGAAATTGTGGTTGGTAAACTTGGATACCACAAATTTTGTGCCAGCTGGATTCTGAAAATACTAACGGAAGACCACAAAAAGCAAAGACTTGCTGCAGCACTGACATTTCTGGAAGAGTACGACAAAAGTGGAAACCGTGTTATCGATCATATCGTAACTGGTGACGAGTCTTGGGTAAAGTACGTCAACTGTGAAACAAAACGGCAGTCGATGGAGTGGGGTCACACGCATTCACCCAAGAAACCGAGGAAGTGTCTGCAGACGCTATCAGCAAGAAAAATCATGGCTACTGTGTTTTTCGTTGATTTTCTTGAAAGAGGCCAAACAATCAATTCAGAGAGGTATTGCGAAACACTCAGAAAATTAAGACGCCCGATACAAAACAAGCATCAGGGAAAACTTAGTGGGAAAGTTTTGTTTTTCCACGACAACGCCCGTCCACACACGGCCAAACGTACTCAAGAGCTCTTGGAAGGTTTTGGATGGAAAATTTTTAATCATCCGCCGTACAGCCTGGATTTGGCCCTGAGCGATTACCATCTGTTCCCAGCGATGAAGACATGGCTCCCTACGCAACGCTTCGACACTGACAGTGAACTCCATTCCGGTTTAAACCAGTGGTTGAACTCGCAGGCGGCAGATTACTACAAAGATGGCATTGAAAAGCTTGTACCACGTTACGATAAATGCCTTAATTTACTTGGCAATTACGTAGAAAAATAGAGTTAACCTTCAAAATGTACATAATAAAAATTGGTTTTTTTATTTAGTTTATTTTTTATTTTAAAACGTCTTACTTTCTGGACAATGTAATATAATTGCATTTTAATGAGAAATTTTAAGTTAATTAATGTTAGAGACCATAGAAAATTGAAAAAAATTTGTTTTAGAATTATAAATCTTTGTTATTTTCTGGTTAATTTGATATAAAGCAATCATATATGCATCTTTAAATGTAGTGCCTGAAATTGAAAAATAATTATGCCGATTCACGTTAATTTTTTTTAATGTTTACAATTGAGTTTGCATAAAATTGTTATTGTTAATTAATAGTTTTTAAATATTATTAGTGAATTTTATTATGCCGAAAATAGTGGAATTAGATTAAACTTGTCTATTTTCTTTGGAAACCATGGGAACCAAACTCCATGGAGTTACATTACTGCTATTTGCCAAAGAACAAGTTTTTTAGGTTTTCGGTAAAAATTTCTCAAAAACTATTCTAAATATTTGAGAGAAATTTTTGTCAGTACATTATTTTCTAGTTCTACAAGGTGGAGTAAATATATTCCTCATTTATTTTGTAGTAACAAATATTTCTGGTTAAGCAATCAAAATTTCCTGGAAAAGTTAAAGCTTTTTTTAATATTTTAAACTTATTTTAACTTATTCATAAACATACTTATTCATTAAAATTTTAAAACTGTATAATGAGGAACCTTACAGAAAAAGATTGCTGAATTATTTGTTTTGTGTTTTGAAACTCTACCTTAAGTATCTGCAAAGAAAATGGTACCCAAAAATAGATCAAAATAGAAGCACATACTTTGGGTTTAAGAAATACTTTAAGGCAACATGAGCATAAAAAAGACTTTGTAGAATATTGATTGTTTGACTGAAGGATTTAGTGGTTAGTATGGTGTAATGTACAAACTTTTATTTTTATTTGAGTAGGCCTAATGAAAAATATGAACTCCAAATTTCAGCAATCTAATTAACTATTAGACATTTGTTGGATGTTCTTGAGTTCTGAGATACACCAAAAGATTCTAAATAACCCCCACTACTTTATGATGTACCATTACATCAGAAACGTGATGCCATTACTTAAAATATACATTTCATACAATAAGGTGTAAGAGAAAGTAAAAGATATAATGACTGTGAAAGACAATATTGTAAATAAATATTTGGACGATTCAATTTTGGTGGAAGTTGGTATATGTGATCAAAAGTAATTTTGTGTCAGAATTGACTTTTCAAACTAATTATCACACAAGTGAGCATAAAAAAACAACAGTTCGTAATAATTAGTCATCCTCACAATTCCAGTCATCCTCATAATTTCAGTTGCAACAGGAAAAGCATTTCCAGGTAATAGTCGATGGTTTTCAGGATCAATCAACTTCAAAACTCTACAAGGCTTCATCAGATCTCATATATCATCTTCACATCTTCATCTCATATCATGGTTAAAATACAATATCAAGGTATGTCCCATTTCTAAATAATTATTTATGGACAGGTTACTATCATGGTCGATCAGGGAAGTCAGAAATGTCTATTTCCAAACCAATAACATTGTTTTGTTTATGCATGATTACTAATGGTAGTGTCTTTTCAGATATGTGATTAATTTTAACAATTTTGTATTATTCAATTTTTTTAATGAATTGGACAGCTCAGTTTAGACAGATTTCATGTCATCCATCAGAGTAGTTTCACTGTGTCAACATATTAGAAAAACAAAGATTAATTAAGAAATTTAGATTAGTTAGAGAACATGGTGGCTAAACTGCAACTCACTTTTAGCAGTATGTAGTATTTAAAATACAGCCCTGTGAAAATGGACAATTTTTTTAAATTGATTTTCTTTTTTCCACTTTTTGTATACTATTCTACTTTCATATAATATATATTTTTAATGAATAACATTTAAGCCTTTTATGATAAATTTTTCATGCACACTAATATGCAGAAAATTTCTCAAAACTCATGTTCATTTATCACCCTTCACTGTCTGCATTAGCAGTAATGACTAAAACAGGTGGACGTAAAACCGAAAAAACTGATTTGCATGATATTTTTACCAATAAAATTGTTTCTCATCAACTTAGCTACAATTTGATATATTCTTTTTATTGTACATAATGATAATTATATTTTCACTAATTCTTTTAGTTACAACAATAAAATTCTTTCCTTCACTTTTATGAACAGCTGTACATAAAACAAATTTTTCTAAAACAGTAATCGCAAACAAGGTAGAAAACTAAGTTTTTGAAGTTCTACATAAGTATTATTATGTAAACGCTTGATAAAATTAACAAAAACTCCATATCTCAGGGAAAATAGTCAATAAAAATCTGAAAAAGTTGAATAACATATTGTACATAAGTAGAATATGTGCTGCAAATCTTGAAGCTGTAGCTTAATATTTGCAGAGTTTCCAAATTTTACAGATGCACCGCCTTGAACTGATCACCACCTTGACATAACATGTTTACAAATAAAATTACACATCTGGAAAGACTCTACAAATTGTAAAAAGTAGATAATTAAATTCAATATCTTCTGTAAAAGTTTGTATGATTTTATTCGACTGAAAGTGATGTATATTTTTCTAATTTTATTAATAGGCTAACTATGTTATCAATGTAGTTAATAAAAATTGGGATCTAAGAAGAAGTTTGTGCATGATTTTTAAAACAATATTGAAATTTTTAAACTGTTTCTTGATCAATTATTTTTTTAATTTCATATGACTGCATCACGTACTTCACTTGTTTACCAGGATAATGCTTTGGTTGTATTTTTGTGTTTGAAGTTTTAGTATCGCGGTTTAAACTACAAGCCAAAGAAATTCTTCCTCATAAAAATACTGAACAAAAAACCCTCTGGCAAAGTATAGGTTCTATGTACCTGCACTTCCTGGGCTCTGATTCACCTAACCCCTGTAATCCATCCATCCTCTCTAAAGATTTTAATTATGTTCTTGTCAATTGCGTTCAGCAGACTCTCAAATGGACTATAGGACATGTTAAAACTTAGAAGATAACTTACCCATATCATTGAAATTACACATCGAGTAACTACTACATGCTTACTTCAAAGTGTCATGTTCTAATATTTACCCAACTGCACTCAATTTTTTGCAACATTCAATTGAATGGTTTTATTTAATTAATAAATTATTTCAAAAGGAATTCTTGTATACTGTAAAAGTTTCATTGAAAAGAATGTTTTTTTACATTTTTTAAGCAAAATATTTTCAGAACACAACTTTTTAAAGATAGAGGTAATTTATTGATGTATTTTCTTCTTGCACAAGTAGATTTCTATTCAAAAAATTTAGTGCTGCGATTACCAATGCATTAATAATTTATATTTCTTGTGTTGAAATTATAAAATTATGGATAAAGTTACTTGGCTTTATAAACATGTTTACCTCAAAAATGTTAAGTGGCAGAACTGTAAGCTATTTAATCTTGTTAAAAATGGTCTGCATTAGGTGAGGTGCTCGTACCATACACTCAAAACTTTTCTTTTGAATTTTAAAAACTCTTTCAATATACCCACTGAAGAATTACTTACCACACAAATACTGAATATGAGATAGATGTAGATCATGATAACCTATGATTACCTACGTTTTACCATTTAATCTGGCAATTTATTTTTAATACTACGTAGTTAATGATTTTTGGCTAGAGATTTCATAGGTATAAAAATCCCAAGACAAAGACCTACTTGATGACTCCTAGAAACTTCACTGTTTGAACATATTCTAGGTTATTACCATGAATAGTGACATCCACTTCTTTATTTTCATTTTTTGTTATGTTAAGTGCTGACAGTTTTTTCGTGTTGTCATTGTGCACAGCTATGAAATTACATTTTATACGCAAGCCTACTTATTTATGCATCTGTAATGATTCTCACATTTCATGAATAGACACAACGCTGATATTAGATACACTATGGAAAATTAGATGTATGTAATTATGAGTTAACATTACTTTTGTCCCTTAGAACCTAAAATATGTATGAGATTTTTGCATTAATTTTGTTGTTCATGATGTTTTATTACCCCAATTTTCATGTACTTTTTGTAAGTTGAAGTATATATTTAGCTCGTTGCTGAAACATTACTTATCCATCAAAACTTAAACGTAAACTTTTTTTCACTCTAAGCTTAGCTTAATAGCAGTTTGAGATTACATGGGAAACCATATCAAAATATCATAAAACTCCAAATGTAATGCACCATCGTTTCTAATGCGCAGCATGGTTTTCTATGCTAAGACATAAAAAATCACATAACTGAAATTTTTTAGGAATTGATCAAATGAATAGAACATCAGACTTCCAAAATTGTATAACAGAGGTTAATAAAGATAGAAATGGATAAAAATGTAAATAAGAATATTATTATGAGTATAATTCAAATAAATAAGTTCTGTATTTTTATTTTATAATTCGTTGGAACTAATAAAAAATAAATAGGATATCCATACTCTTTCATAATTTAAAGTATGTTCTGAAAATCCTTTTTTTAAATAAGAGGTAGTACAAAAATTTTAATATTACTGAACACACGAGTAATAATAAATTACAGAATAATAAATAAATAACAAACCTTATGAGATTGATATTTTAGATAAATATTAAACCTATATTTGTAAATATGGCAATAGTCAAAAATAAATGAACATGAAAGTTGATTATGATAAAAATTTTGATTAAATTGGCAGGATTATTTTAATTAAATCAACACATTCCTTTTAACCATGGTTGAAGTTTTATAATTTGACAATTATTTTGAAAATATAATATTGAACAATAATGAAGATCTGTAATGAACATGAAAAACCACTAAACACAAACTACCATTGGTGGTGTTTATCGTATTACTGGTAGTTTATAAGATTTCATTATTATTAATAAATTCATGTTACAGTGGATAAATATAACGTATCATTTTTGATAAAATGTATGTACTTTTTTATTGAAGATCATTTGAAAGATTATAAGGTAATGAATTTGTTGATTAGATGAGGTGTATAAACTGGGAATGAAAGCATACCGTTTTGATTTGCCAATGGATGTATTTTCACAACCGACTGATGGATATACAGAACAATGTTTCAATATGCCTGGATATCCAGATTTACCAACTGGATTAAATGACGCTTCACCTTGTTATTATGGTAAGATTTATTAGGTGTTTTCTACTATACAAAATTATTTTTATCTAAATAATCACTTCATGAGAAGTAAATGTGTTGTTGTTTAGGTCAATAGCCGAAAGGCTGGTTTGAACCTCTAGAGGTTTTACCAAGTATAACAAGGAGTGAGGTAGTTTACCATTGCCTTCCTCACTGAGTGGAAAAGTACGCTTATCAGCATGTCGGGCCCTCTGAAAAGCACATATTTTCCACTCTGTAAATGACAACTTCACTTCATTCACCACAGGGTCTGGCTGTACAATGAAATTCATTACTTTCAGAGAAGATAACTCTGTTTAGTGTCTTTTACACCTCTACCTCTTCTGTTCTTAAATGATTCAGTCATTTAATTGACTGACCATGTGATAAGAAACAGAACTATTTATTTTAGCCCTGCATCGAACAGATTGAGTGTAAAAAAATTTGACACTCCACCTGTCCGTTATGGGCAAAGAAGTAAATGTGATGAGTAAAATTAAATTTGCCTAGTTTTTATTGAAATGCTCAGGGGATCAAAATTTTTGTGAGTTTGGTTGTATAAGAAAAGAATGGTTGAAGATAAAATTGCTGAAAAATTTTGATTAGAAAACATTGGAGTAGGAATCCAGAGACAAACCCACGTATAGTAAACTCAGTTATCCTGCTCAGATAAATATGGTATTAAATTGTAGTACATAATCTAAAATTCATCACTGAATAATCAATAATTGAAACAACAAGGTGTTATTTATATAAAAAGTGGAAGGAAATGTAATTAATGAAGGAAATAATTAGTGAAAACTAAACTGAGAATAATCTCAGCCGTAGGAAAGGATTATTAACGAAGTGTAATAAATAACAATCCAGAAGGTTTAGTCATTTGATTTTTGTAAATGAGCACTCACAGCAGCCAGCCAGCCAGCCAGCTCACACATTATTTCTTGATCATTTCTCCATAATTTAAAAGATAAAAGATAATTAAAAATTTTAATAATTTAAAATAATTAATTTAAAATTTTAAAATACATAATTTAAAATTTAAAAGATCTTGTTATAAAATCGGTAGGTTTTTTATAGTATTTATTAATTTAAGCAGGAAAAACAATTAAATTTTTAACTCGGAGTGGTACAAATTCTCATAATTGAGCTTGCTGGTCCCTTGGAGTATTAGCATGCCGTTTGCATTTTTCGCTACCAGTAAGTTTTGTGACTAATTTTAGATTGCAATGTTATCCTTACTTTTGTCAAACATGAGTTATTTGTATCCCTGGAAACTCCAGTCGATTCTAAAATAAATCGTGAAATTTCATTCAGATAACTTTTTAATGAATTAGCTATGATTTTTTGAACTTTTTAATTAGAAAAAACAATTTTTTAAGAAATATGGCTTCAATGTTTTGCAAACATTAAAATGTGAAATATGCTGACATCGTAGGCACCTGATAAACATTATTATACCATCATTTTGTTAAGAATTTATGTAGAAAATAAATTTCTATTTAAAATTCTTTTTCATTACATATTATATGATAACAAATGCATAATGGAAAAGAACAGCAAAATTTTGTCAGGTAATTCAAATCAAGTTGAATTGTAAAATTAATCCTCTAAAAATGAATATAGAAAATGAATATGAGATTAATCAGTAAAGGGGATCATCGCAGCTGTAAGATAAATTTAAAACCAATTTAATGTTATTTTATCATAGTTGTACTTTAACAAGTAGTTTATGGAGGAATTTGGATGTACAGTTATAATATTTTACAAATATTAATACCATATTTAACAGACATCTGTTTCCAAGATTGATTGATTCTAAAGGAGATGGCCAAAACTATTTAAAATAAGAAAAGCAAATAGAAATACAAGAAAAGAACATGCTGTTGCATTACCTAATAAAAAATGTGAAATATTAAAAGGAATGTAAACTTCACCCATTTAATTTACATTGGTGCAAGACCTCATAGAAACACATTTTTTATGTATATGATTTGGGGTACACAACCTTTTGTCTACAGAGCAATCCAAAATTATATTCGTTACAAAACTATAAACTCAATATTTTTGATCCATCTCACTTAAAACTGATCTGAAAATTTTGCCCTGTGAATTTTAAACAATAATAATTTAAAAAAATGATTTCTCTGGCCAACGCTTTAACTTGGCTAGAGAAGTTTATCATAAAAACTGCATACACAGCTATTTAAATTTAAATATAGCTAAAAATTTAAATACAGTAAATAATTGATCATATATAATAAAACAATACCCCACTATCATCACTAACTGTGGCACCTCCCCTGAAATTCTTCTATGCCTCCAGGTTAAGAACCACTGTGCTAGATAATAAGAAACAATTAACCAACTCATAAAAAATGATTAGGTACTGTTACAAAACAAATGCAGTTGGATAATGGATAAGATATTTTAATCTTATTAGGCCTACTGCAAAAATAAATATAACTTTGAATTCATTTTAACATTTAATAAAGAACTACAGAGAAATTATTTATAATTATTGTAAAAATATTGTAATTTTTACTATCCTCTTACAACTGCTATTATTATTTGCTTTTATACAAATGATTAAAGATGCAACATCTTCCAGAAAATTTTAACATATTTTGTTTCAATTTTTATTTTTATTTATATACTTTGATCATGGTGGAACCACCAAAACATGTAAGTTAAAAATTAAAATCATAGGAAAAATCAAATACTTAGCAGCTGTAAAAGGATTTTTTACAACAGGATTAATTATACACTACACGATGCATTATAAAGATTGATTTCAAAATATAATATAATGAAAATCAATTGTACATATAGGCCTGCTTGAGTTACGAGTTTGCCTTTGTTTGCAACGAGGAGTAAAGGGGGAAAAGCATCAGTGCACATGTGCTACTGCTTTAATTTCAGTACAACAAACACAACCACTTATACTATACCCAGACCATATACAGTATATCGCGGAACTTTTTGTAAGTTAACTGTATGAATATAACTGCTTGTTACCATGAACAGAAATATTACTTTCTCGAAAACATGGGCAGACAATTCACAGTGCTGAACAAAATCTAATATGCAGTGTAATAATGATGTGAAGTTGAAGCTAAACATAAATGCTTTTCTCTGCCTCTTAACAAAAGCAATGAGTGAGTGGCTAACTACTGTGATGTTTCTCTTTCCACAATTTGAAAAATAAAGAAGGAAATTAAAGACATGAAGAAGCTATTCTTCAACAGTTTTGTTGACACCTGGTAAAAAAAGGAAACGGTTAGGTAGATACTAGTGAGACTGATAGTGAAGACACTGGTGTTAGCGATAGTAAAGAAGGCGATTCATTCGTAGAAAAGTTTGTTCCAATGGAATAAGGCTGGTAATTACAGTAAATCAAACATTTCTATTTATGTAATTAACCTATAGGCAAAATATTACAAGTCACATTTATTTCTTGTAAGGTTTATGAAGAAAAAATTTTTTCGGAGTAAACCAAAGCTTACAAAATGTATGTAGAAACTGCATGGTTGTGAAATGTATGAGTAGTGTCTCACTGTTGAGGTTGGCAGCACTGTTAAATTTTCTCTTTCCTTCCTCACAGCCCATCCATCGCAACAAAGGCAATCTCGTGACTTCAGTATCTGTACCAGCGAGAAAATATAACACAAAACACAGTGCAGAAACCAAAAAAATTTAAAGTTAGAGAGAAGAATAGTCAGAACGTTCTTAAATAAGAAAACACATGAAAATGGGTATTGGAAAACAGTTTATAAAGAAATGAAACCAGTATTAAGCACTATGAAGAAAAAGAGAACATAATTCTTAACAAACTTAATCAGAACTTCAAAAATAAAATAATCAGAAAAATCTTGGATAATAAAACTACCTTAAATTGGATTACGGATGTTAAAAATGATATGGAAGAACTACAAATTACTCTGAACGATCTAAAAATAAAACAGAAAAATTAGAAATTTAAAAAAATAAACAGACTGTATTACATGAAGAAATAAATTTGCAGTCAACAAGAAAAAGAATGATTTCAAACAAAGTAAGGAAACAGAGGTCTGATAGGAAATAAGCCTATTGAGCAAAATAAATCAAAAAGAAAACCAAGAAGTAATTGATTAAAGTGATTCAGTGTGGTCATAAAATGATGATAATATTAATAATAAAAAATGCGGCCCCTTTTTCTTATAATCGCCCACATTTACGTTATACTAACAGATTATTCAATATTTTACACCTAGGCAAATAAGCTTATAAACTAGACTTGAAATTTCACTATTTAAATTAATTTTAATTATTTAAAAAATTGTGTTTCCATCAACAGATTTTCCAGTAGCCATATCATTTCCACACTTCATGAATGCAGATCCAATTGTTCGTAAACGACTTAGTGGATTAAAAGAACCAACTCCAGAAAAACATGGATCATATGTCATTGTTGAACCGGTAATTTGTTTATTTAATGTTCAATAATTAATAATGATTATCCATGACTGTAAAGGGGTCTTGGATGGGGTAAAACAGATAAATACAGACAGTAAGATGTACTATTGCTTATACATAGGCTACATACACAAAATAACATCAAACAAAAATATAAAATGAGGTGTGATTTAAGATATGAAACAAAAAATTAATAAAAGATTCAAGTATTGACCCGGGAGCGGTCACGTTTTTTAAAATTACATAATTCCGCTTAGATCTTATCTATTAAGAGATTAATTTTTTTTTGTAATAAAAGGCAAAATAAGTATCTGAAGCCATTTGATTTTGTAAAGAACATTTAATTAGTATCAATACTTATACAATACATTGTGTTACTTATTTTATTGTCAGTAACATTACAATTTTCCGTTTAAAACAGAACAGCAAATATTTATTAGTGCATTAAATTTTTTATTATACCTAGCGAAACAATTTTTGACTTCAGTGTAGTATTGAAATACTATTATTCATAACATAATTCAAGTAAAACAATTTAAAAACACACCATAGATTGTAGAACATGAACAATTTTATTAATTGTTTTTCAATTGCATAAAAAAAATTATTTTATTATTTCCTATCACTATCACAGAAACCATACTGAATAAGAATACACTTGTTAACATTTTCCTTCACCTCTTATCAGTCCGCATTATCGTATTTAGTACCATCAAGAGTATTTGCATCTAAATACTTCAAAATCATTTCATTTGTTATTTTTTGAGCTTTTGTGCATGAAAATTTAACACAAGAGAAGTACACAGGTATACACAAATAACGCAGATCAACAAAATTAAGGAAACTGAAATTTGTTTGTAATCTGATAACTGATATTAATGTTATTTTGTGCACTGATTTCAAATATGGCCACCATTTTTCCCCATCACGTAAAGATTTTTCACAACACTGAAAAAAAAATTGAGATTGTCATTTTATATATACAGGCCTATTCATATTTCTCATGGAAAACTTTTATTTATAAAACATATTGGAATTTAAAGAAAGAATTGTGGTATATTTTTTATCTCTATGTAGATTTGTACTGACATGGAACTGACAGTGAAAGCTTTGTCTTGGTTTTATTTTTATTCACTCAATCCATTCATGGAATGAGTTGCAAATTTGTTATGTATTAAGTGACTGTTAATAGAGAACATTTAACCCAAAACTTTTAGTAACACTGACTGTAGTACAACTGCACCACAACCTGGCAATACAGGATCAACTGACAAAAGTCATTTGGCTCTGTGCTATATTCTAGGCCAGTAGGTATGCTTTGCCTTCATCTACAAACCCTTGTTTAGTTCTAATTTAAATTTAATGTTTCCCCAATTAAATTATTGCAAAGATTAGCAGCATTTGTCATGGCACACAGTGAGAAGTTTATTATTTGTCATGAAGATTACTGGTATCTTACTTCTATTTAATTATTTGTTGTAATTTTCAATGGCCATTATATTAACGTAATAAATATTGATTATAGAATAAATGAAATTTATCACCTTACCTTTGGTTACTTATTTAAGTTTAAAAAACTTAAGCGCGTTTCGGTGGTACCACCTTCTTCAGAGCATATTTTTAAAATTACAATTAAAATTTAGAATGGTGTTTCTATTCAGTCATTTAGATTAAAACTCTTTTAATCTAAAATTTAGAGTTTTAATCTAAATGACTGAATTTTAAAAATATGCTCTGAAGAAGGTGGTACCACCGAAACGTGCTTAAGTTTTTTTAAACTTAAATAAGCAACCAAAGGTAAGGTGATAAATTTCATTTATTCTGTAATTTATACAAATGGTTGGCAGGATGCATTTCAACAATTTATTTATAAATGTTGATTATTTAATAGTATCGAATGGTTCCCCAGAGAATGCACACCAGATATATGGTGACAGCCAATATATTAGGGAGTCTCTTATCACTACAACCTTAACAGATTTTTTTACAACAGAACTCAACTAATTTTATTCTCAGTCCAAATTATTTTCACCCTTTATTAAACACATAACCTGCCTGGGTCCTCATCAGCTGCTAACTCGTACGGATGTTAAAGTATTTGAAGTTATTGTTTTTGTTTTTTGTTAATTGCGTCCAGGAGACTCCCAAGGAAGTATCGGACATGTCAAGAACTTATAAGTTAATACACAACACCTGAATAAAAACATATTATTTTAATTACACATTGATCTACTACTACAAGCTTACTTACTACTATAAGTGTGTCACCTTGTAATATTTACACAATAGTATACAGTTTTCTAACCATTCACTTCAATGCTTTGGGTGTTTATTTATTTTGAGTTATTACTCTTTTTTATTTTCATATAATATCATTTAGAAAGAAATTCTTGAACACTATAAAACGTTTCATCAATCAAGTAACTTATCAGATTTTTTTTAAAATTAATGCATAAGTAGGTTTTTGTTCAAATAATTTAGAGATGTGGTTTGCCCCATAATAATTGTTTCTGTTTCTTTTATTATCTTAGTAGACATTGAAATTTTGTGTAAAAGTATTTTGCCTAACATAAATTGTCACCTGAAAAATGTAGAGTGAGGAAACTGTAAGCAATTTAAGCTCCTTAAATAGTGGTCTGCATGAGGTGAGGTGGTTATTTTTTTTTTTTTTTTTTTTTTTTGGTTTAACGTCTGACTGTTTTGCAAATTGCTGCTAATGCAGACGGTGAAGGATGAAATGAATTTTTTGTAACGTATGAAAAAATGCCATGCCCGAGTGGGATTCAAACCCAAGACCGCGTGATGAGAGGCGAGCACGTTACCAACATCGCCAACGCGGCCGGTGAGGTGGTTAGCTTCCATCATACACTTAATAGCTTTCTTTTGAATTTTTAAAACCCTATCTGTGTTACCCATACTAGAATTGCCCACACTAAAATACTGTAAGGGAAATACAGTAAAAATCGATTATAATGAATTTAAAGGGACCAGGTGAATTCTGTCGCTACAGCGGATAGTCATTAAAGGCAATATGTATCACTCCTATACGTGACGTGCACTTATTGTATATGTACAGTATACTATTTTTCAGGGCTGATGAGCTCTGAATGTATGCATTGCCCCCTACCCAATTCATAGCTAGCTTAAGACTTGCCAGCAATGTTGCCAACACTTGCTCTTGTAGCTCTGTTATATATTCAGCCATTTTTCAATAACAATTATAACCTATAAACATGCAATCAGCTGATTATATTATAAAGTATTGCATGTTAATGTGCTCAATAATCGATGTGTTCAGAAGAATATCCAAGACACGAGTGAACTACTGCGGCTCAAATACGCATGCATGCAAAATGTTTCTCAAGCTGATACATTCGTACAATCTGACAACGCTGTCAAATATTCTGATTGGTCAAAACACGTGGACAGCAGAGCTCATCAACCGTGAAAAGCATATTAGTTTCCATTATTGTAACCACAATTTTAATTCATAGAGAAATTTTTGCTACGTCAAAGTCCTTGTAAATCAAGAAAATTTGAAAAATGAAGGCGCTGACTGGATGCGAGTGGCTTTTGACTACTGACACTGATTGTTATCTTAATACTATTTAAAAATAGATACTTTATGTTTGACTTATTTTTATACTAAAATAATTATTGTTAATTGATAGGTACGAGTATTGGGATTCAGTTTTGTTAGAAATAATAGCTTATAGAAAATATTAAACTAAGTTTTCCTAGTATTTCGGGAGGGGCCATGGCCCCCATGGCCCCTTCCCTGAAACCGCCCCTGCAGTACTAGCACTAAATTAACTCTTATTTTCATGTGATGTTCGTGGGCTTTTTTAATTTAAAAATACAATGATAATAATTATTACATATTTAAAAATATATGCGCTGAAAAATATATGTTTAAAATATGCGCTGGGTACTCCTTGTTTCTAATTTTTATCAGATTAAAAGAATTGCTTTTCTCGAATGCTTCTTCAATTTTATCCCAACTTTTCCAAATTGTAGAAACTGTTGGGTAATTCACTGATAATTCTTTACAGATATCGGCGTTTTCTCTCCCAACTGAAACCTCTAAATTATGTGTGCTTTTTCTTTTAGACATTTTAAAAAATGAAAAACAAAGTAAAAAGTACAATCCTAATCGTATAAATACAGTGTGTACAGGATACGTATACTACAACTGCTGACTGGGTAATGGTAACAGTTTTGTTATGGCAAATAAAATAAGCTGTTACATGCAATACAAAATTTGGAGAATCAGACAACATATACAGTAGATAGCGCCAGACTGTCAGGAAGACGTGGCACCTTATTGCGAACATCAATTATGTTGTCATAAACATCCGTTTCATATTTTGAAAAGTCAACATCGCTATTATTGACTAAAAATTACTCAATTTGAGATAAAAATGGCCATTATTGCCGATTTCGTTATTACAACCGGTGTTGTTATGGCAGGTATTGTTTTCTGTAAATGGTATTTAATTCATTGGAAACCAAAAGGAAGCCAATTTTTTCGTCGTTACAACAAATTTGTTGTTATAAGCCATGTCATTATAAAAAGTTTTTACTGTACTACAATACTAAAGGGCGACTTGTTAAGGTTGTGGCTGTAGATCTGACCCCATCACCATTCAAGTTTGATAAGTATATTGCATCTACAGAGTTTGATTGAAAAGTATTCTTAGCTATAGTCAATTAACAACTTACACTGTATCAGGTACTTATAACACTTCATTTATATGTTATTGTATTATTTTTAATTTAGACAACTGGAGTACCCATGGAATCTAGGGCACGAAGCCAGTCCAATTTAGTTATGCGTCCTATATCAGGAATACGAAAAGCAGAAAGATTTAGTGATATGTATATTCCAATTTTCTGGGCAGAATATGTAAGTATAATGCACCTAATTTATTATGTGTATTTGTGTCATAAGTTTTATTTACACACTATTGTTTCACGCATTAATGCTGATGGTGGAGAGATGGTGAGGGTGACAAATGAAAATGAAATCAATGAAAAATTATAGATCTAACTGAGAAATTTATGCAATGTTACTGCATAAACAACCATACCTACTAAGACAGTTATAAATCTGAAATGAGTGTGTACATATTGTTTCTAGTACACACCTATAATTGATCCAAAGTGTCAATCTTCTATGACTCACACCATCAGTAAATAATTTGATATTGAGCGAAAATACAGTCGACTCAGGGTAATTGGTCCACTGGTTCATTGGGGCAGCCGATTTTTTGGGACATTTCTGGGTGCATTTTCATGATGGAGAATCCAAGTATCAATGATCTCTAGTAGGATGTTGTGGACCATCACCCTCATACGCTCGAGCACTTCTTTGTACAATCTTTCTGGTTCTGTGGTTCTCAGTGCTTTATCAGTTCACTGTCTGTCCAGGAGGCACAAACTCTTTGTGGGCAATCAGAGTTCAAAAATTGACACACCTTAGTCACATTTTCATCAGTTAATAATGAAACCAAACATCCTATGTGTTGTTCGTCTTGCACCTCTTCTTAGTCCTCCTTAAATTTTTAATACCACTCAAAAACCTTTGTTCTGTTCATGGCTTCGTCCCTGAAAGCCATCTGAAGCAATTAAAGGGTCTCACTGGGGGTTTTGTTCAGTTTAGTGCAAAACTTAATGGCATAGCTTGCTGCTTAAATTTCACTGCATTTTTGACTGCTGATGAGTGATGATAGCAACAGTTCACTTCTCGCATGATCTACACATCCGGATGCTTGGAGATCATACTCTCCCCACTTGCCTGACGTGCCTCACCACCAATAGCCACCCATAGGAACCGCTTCCCGTCAGTGGGAAAACATCAGTATATAGATACTTTATTGGGCAGTCCCTGCATATAAACTATTTAATGACCTTAAAATATTTAACTCGAGAAACTATAAATGTAACTGGCTATTAATAGCAGAAGTAAAGTACAACAAAATGAAACACACGGACATCTGTTCTCATCTTAATCAGCAGAACTCTATCTGAGATATGACTGCCGTGCATACAAAATCTTCATATCGCGTACGTCATTCTTTCTTAATCTCACTCGCCAGACTCAACACAAATCTCAGAATTGTTATGGAAATGTACAACCTAAATTATTTTATTAAGTTTATTATGCTGTCTCTAGTTAATTAATTTAAAATTTCTTTTTCATTTCAGAACCAGGTTGGACTTCCGTGGTATATAACAGCTTTAATGTACTTTACTGTGATAATTTTACCAGTATCGCAGTTTTATATATCAATTAGCTTTATAATATTTGGGTCATCACTATGCATGTTTGCAGTTTATCGTTTTACTAAAAGAAGAACTGTTCATCAAAAACCATTATATTCATATAGCTCATTAGATCTTTTACCTTCCACACCTTCAACTGGATCTGAATGCTGACAGTGATGGACACTATTATCTTATAAATATTGGACATTATTTAACTTTTATTATATTTATTTAAATTTATAATTCATTTAATTAGATGTATAATTATTGTATTATTATTATTATTATTATTATTATTATTATTTGCAGAAATGTAATGTACGTCGGCATATGTATTATTTGCACAATTTAATTTATGTTTATTTATTATTATAATTGAGGTGCAGATGAAAAATAGCAATACTAATTTTGCTTTTTGTTTTTATCAGAGATTTTGTAAACATTTTAGTAGCACTTAACATTAAGTAATTAATATAAATTATTTACTTCTTGAACTTTTAAAAGAGCTATTTTAGAGTTTAAAGATTTCTAAATGAAAAAATACTACTAGTTTTCACTAACCTGCACTCCTATTAATGATGCTTCAATTTCCTTCTAATTTATTTATTATTTATACACTCTGATGATGGTGGATCCACCGAAAGATGTTAGTATAAATCAATAAATAAGAAGAAAATTGAAGGAGCATTATGAGGAGTGCAGGTTAGTGAAAACTTATAGTATTTTTTCATTTAGATTGATTACAAGATGGAGGATGCAATTTAAAGATTTCATTTAATTTTCAAATATTGTTTAAAAAATTTTATTTATACAGATATTTTCGAACTAATTTCTAAATAAAAGGAGAATTTTTATCTATTAAATGAAGTATATAAATATTATTTTAACATCAGTAACATTAAAGTCACAGTTTATTGTTCATAAATTTGTTACAAGTTAGTTGACCATCAGTATGAGTTCTTATCTAAAGACGAACGAAATCAGAGAGCAATAATCCATAGAAGAATAATTATTTAAAAGAATAAAGTGCATTCTTAAACTGTACAATTATTCGTAATATATTATTGGGAATAGTATCAATGGAATGCATTACGTTTATCTTCTTTTGAAAAACTATTATAGAAAACTGATTTATATTAATTACAATGTTGATTTTAAATTAACACTTTCACTGCTACTAATAATTTTTTTATCTGCTTAGAATTTAGATATACATACTGTCTTCCAGCAATGTTTTAATTTAGTTATGTATTGGGTCAAAAATTATTTAACTTATTTGTGTTATTATATGTGTATTACAATGATTCATTGTTTTCAAAAAATATAAAATTATACAGATGGTATTTTGTTTAATCGGGTGTTAATATACACATAAGTTTTAGCTTGTAGGTAGATAATGATATGATGAGATATAATGATGGCAAACTGCCAGATCTGATCGGGAACCAGATCTGGGACCCCTGGCGTATAAGCCAGTTAAGCTGACAGATACAACTGGCAAAATTTAGCAACTTAGGAATTCAGGACAATTAGGAATGTACATTTATAATTTATCTATGCTACCTCATCTAAAAATTATAACTTCTATATTTAAATATCTGTTAAGTTTCTCAGTATCAAAAATGATGACTACCATTGTATATATGAATTTTTATAAACATCTAATGAAATAATGTAGCAGTGAACGTGTTGATGTTTTATTATCACAAAAATTATTTTGAATATCTTCTTTTTAAGTATAGTTCCTATATAAGCTAATAATTTTTTATGTAATAAGGTAGGAAATAACACTAGAAAAAAAACAGATGTTCATTTTTCTATATCATTATAGAAGAATATATATAGACAATTTCAAGTAAGCTATTAATGTGGTTGTTTTAAAATCAAAAAAATTTTAATAGAAAATCAAAATAGGATAAGTTAAATTTTGGTCTAATAGCAGTGGTGAAATACAAATACATTCATAGGGGCCTATATACAATTTTTTACAGATTTTTGTAAACAAGTATTTTAAAAAAACAATCAGACTAACAAAGAAACAGTAAGAACACTTTCGTGGTATTCATCACGTCATCAACCATTACAATATTATCGTATACATATATTTCTACAACTAAAAATATTTTTGTAAGTTTTATATTTTCTCTCCTTGTCATGACAACTGCAACAATAAAATTTATGTTTTAAATTTATCATTTCAAATCTTAGTTTCTGAGGGATGAATCGAATAAATTGATAAAATCCACATATTATGCACCACTGCTAATTGCGTAACTTAACATATGACTTTATTCCTATTGTTAGGTATTGTTATTTAATGCTGTACCTCTTTACAAAATGTATTATTTTGTATTCCTACCAGAATAGTAATATCTTATACTTTTAGGTTAAGAAAAATAGTGTATGTATTATTTTCATTTTGATATTAATTTTTAATATTTAGATATAATTAGGTAAAACAATTTAATTTTTACAAGCTTCATTACATTACCATATAAACATATTAAACAATATCCCATTTTGTTTCTCCTTGCAATTGAATTTCTTTGGGTTCTCCTCACATACACTCTTACAAGGGGAAGAAAAACTGAGATAACTTATTTTGTTGTGTCATTAGATGGTGTACTATTTGAGCTGCTAGCTGGTGGAATCTACTAATTTTATAGTACTGTGTTTTCAAGAAGAAAATTCTGGTATTTTATGGTTTTAAATTATTGAAATTTCACCTAGGAGTTGTAGATGATTTATATAAATATGTATATCTGGACTCCATTTGCTGTCACACATCATTTAACCAAAAATATCTATCACAGATTTTATTTAGACACTATTTTTTGAGGTTTAGAAAACCCCTGCCCTGCACCTGTATTGGTTTTCCTTTGTTTCAAAATCCATTGAACACTATTTTGAGATACACTCATAATGAAAGCTATTCTTTCTAGTACTTTTGTTAGCAAAATTGCACCTTATTTATTTATTAGAAAATATCTAAGAATTCCAAACTAACCTTTGTGGTGACAACCTAAAATAACTCCAGAGTGATACATTTAGAACAGTATAACATTTTTCTTAACAAATTTGTCTAGGTATTCCAATAATCATTCTGACTCAAATAGTATAGCAGATACAGCACAAAAGTTTATCTCATTTCCTGATCATTGATACCAATTTTTTTAGTTACATTTACTATACTATTTTAAATGCTAGTCCAATAATTTTATTTTTATTTTATTTTAATAATTAGATATTTTAATAAATTATAAACGATATATGTGTAAAGTAAAAATATCTGATTTTTCAATTATTGGTTTAATTGGTTGCTTTATTTTACATTCATTTATTATTAAAATTTATTTCAAATTTATGTATTCATTTCTTAAATATTGTTCATGAATTTTTGTTACTGGAACCACTGCATCCAACGAAAATTCCTGCGCTTAAATTTTGATAAAATATTAGTGATAAAATAATATTTTGATAAAATATATGGTGTGGTATTAGTAAGATTGACAATTCTGTATTTTAAAATAATAATTTTGATATCAACCAAAATATCTATCCTTTAAATAGTTTTAAAGATACAGAAATCATTGTAGTTAGATACAAACTCGAATACTTGTTTGAAATTGGTCTTAGTTGAAGTGGAAACAAAAAGTATTTGTTTCCAAAAATATTAAATTTGTACTCAACACAAAAATTGAATTTTGTAATTCTTTATTTAAATTTTATTTATGAAAGGCCTAATTAGAGAAAAAAATTATTGTATGGTAATAAAGAATAACTTACTATTAAATAAATTGTGAAATCAGACATTTTTATTTTTAATTCACTGTGTATGCATGCAATGAATACAGAAACTAAGAAGTCAGCCACATATCTTGGTGCAAAAATTTGATGAAAAGTAACCATTAATGGGAACAAGACGTAATGTTTATAGCATCAGATGGTCTCTTTTTCTCTGTGCTTTACAAGTGTAAGAAGATAAGAGCCATCTGCTGAAATATAAACAGAAAATACGTATTCACTCGCTAAAGAATATTAAAGGTTATGTTTGACTTTCTTAGTAGCTTTATTCATTGTTTTAGATTTATAAGGAGTATATTTAAATTCTAATTTGTTTAAAACAATTTAGATGATACTTATCAAATCAAATTTAACTTAAATAATTAAATTAATAATAATAAAAATGTCAATTAAATTTATATTATAATATACACTTGTTGATCATAATCATGTCTTCATACACACATTGTGGCTCCCATATCCTATTTTAAATAATAGCAATATGAAGTTGTGTCTCGTTACACACAGTATCTTCTTTTAGTGGTGCTCGAAGGTCATTTCCTCTTTTCAATACATCATACAAGTTGCCTAAAATATTATGCAGATGTTTAATCTGATGTTGGTATGTTCAGAACACAGTTGCTGGTACAAGGTCTACTTGATTCACTTTACTTGAATTTTCTTAAACATATATTTAATGTGAATTACGAATTCTAATGTGGTGACAACTGCTCAAAATTAATATAGGGAGACTGTATCATTAAATAGTTTGTAAATTTTGTTGGGTGACTAAATGATGAAATTTTAATTAGTGTAGGTCATTAAAATAGTGGAATACCATTTACATACTCTTTGCATTACATGGAGTACTGACCAAGTTTAGTCCTATACCTAAAACAAACTGTTTATTAATTTGTATGATATCCTTACTAAGTTCTCTGCAATATTTTTCATATTTACTTTAATTCTAAGAAGTTATCAAACAATCTCTTTATTAAATTTAACTTTCAACAACAGAATGTTATGATGTAACAATTAGTTAAAAGTTTTTAAATTTTACTAAACTGTAATAATCTTGATTATCTCGATACCTTATGGAAATTATATTTTATGATAAATAAATTAATATTAGAGACAATAGGGTTTTTGTTTCAAATGACCTTTATTCACAAGATGTATTCAAAAACTATTACAATAATTGTATTAGTTATAAAAAAATTAATAAAAAATGTGATGCCTTAAATTTTATATTATGTAGTGAATAAATAAATTGATTAATTTAGATTATAGTATTAAATTTTTTTAAACTTCTCTTTGATTTTTTTGTAATGTATATCTTTATTGATATAAAAAAGTTATAATTATTTTGTATTAGAAATTGTATTATTTTATAATCAAAAATATTATTTTTGTTAAGTTATTATGGAATCTAATAACTGATATTATTTATTTTTTTTAAGTAGTAGAATAAATAAATAAAAATAAAGAACAAAAATATTTTTGCCTTCACACTTGATACATTGTGGTTACAACGATATAGTAGCCTAATATTTATATAAAAAATTACTTTTGTATTATTGTATTGTTAAATTTAAATAAATATGTGTACAAATATAAATTTGAAATTTATTTTTAAGGGACTGTATCCAATAATTTAAAATTGCATATCCTTTATATCTAAATGTGAAAGTCCTAACTAATTTACTCGCTTGCTCTTTCACTCATCTGTAATTTGACTTCCCGATCACCTAGAGAGTTAAAAATCAGCAATTTGTTTTGTAGGAGTTGAGCAGAAAATCTAAAACTTGCTCGTTTTAATACCTTACATTCTAGGGTAAAAAGGAGCAACAACATTAAAGCAAACTGTACTATGAGAGCAATTTTTTCTTCAAGTTTTGGTAAGCTGACAAAAACAAATAAAGTTTTGTTTTTATGTCTGTTTTGCAATTACTGCTAATGCAGATGGTGAGAATTAGTTTTTTTTTTGTTTTACCTCTGACTGTTTTGCAATTTCTGCTAATGCAGACGCTGGATAATGATTATAATGAAAATGAGCGATAAAAAAATGCTAGACCTGACCGGGAATCGAGCCTGGGACCCTGGGTTATACAGAATTAAGAAAAGTTTTATTATACATAGGAGTTACTCATACACATGAATTATTTCTTAACCTAGTCGCCATTGATGTTGAAGTATTTGTTGTAACAAGGCCAGCTTTTCTATACTCTGCTTGTATCATGTTATGCGTGAGTTCTCAGCCAAGCTGTTGCACTGGTTTTCAACTCCTCATTAGAAGTCTTTGCTCCATTTTTGCTTTAGATGCTGTACTGTTGGGAAGTTTCTTGTAGCTAGGTCAAGGGCGAGTTGGTTGGGATGGTCATCTAGTCGTTTACGAAATTTACTATACAAGGATGCAGTTAGTTCCTTTATTGTCAGAATTTTGAAATCGTTGTGGAGGTTTTATTGATTACATAAAAAAAGAAGAATAAAGATATGAATAAGTATGCAGACTTGCTTTTACCAATGCACATTTAACACAGCGTAAATCATGGATATGGTACTGAACAACCAACTATAGTAATTGGAAAACCTAAGTCCAGCCCCAGATTGGAGTATAAAGAAATACCTTGAAACTTCTTCTGAGTTTTAAGGACTTATCATTGATTACAGTGAATATAATTAATTTATGGTTTGAATATCAGAAAATACCCATAGTTCTAAACGGAGAATGTACCAAAGGTACAAATCACTGCATCCCCAACCATACTTTTATATTTGTGAATAAATGAAAGTCACGTGGTATCTGACCTGGACTTGGGTGCAGGTGTTGAGCTCATAGACGTGGGAATAATTACAGCTGGCAAAATTGGTTAGTATCAGTTAGACAGGTTAGTATTAATCACCATTGCACTGATTTGTTCAGTTCATAATCAAGTTGTTTTTGGATAATTTATATTATTGACAAGTTTTTTCTACTTCACTTCTGATTCAGGTGATGGTAACCTCAACAGTTTATCATCTATAAGAAAACACTTATTATGTTCAGTAATACAGATAATAATAGTTGCTGAAAATGTTGAAAGTTTTTCTCAAGAAATCTTGATGATAGGGCTGCAGTTTTTAGTCGTTTTGTACTATGAGGTAGAGTCAATAAGTACCCGGAATTGGTTAATAAAAATATATTGAAAATATTTATATCATTTTTACCTTATTTTCCTTCAAAATACTCTCCTTCATCAACACACTTACTCCACAGTTCATACAACTGTTGGAAACATTCCTGAAAGCTGTTTTCTGAAGTTCTATCAGCCACTTCATCACATTTTCCATCACCTCTGACAAATCAGCAAAACAATATCCATTCAATGTCATTTTCAGCCTTGAAAACAGGTAAAAATCTAGTGGTGCAAGATCCAGAGGATATGGAGGGTGTTCCAGAGTGGTGACATTGTTCTTTGTAAGGTATTGTTTCACCATTTGGGATCGATGTGATGGGCCATTGTCATGCAACAAAAAACAGTCATTTCCTGCCCATTTTTTAGGTCATTTTCATCGAATTGCATCTCATAACCATTTTACGATCTCTATATACAATTCTTTATTGACTGTTTTCCCTTCAGGAATAAATTCATTCACCTGTCTGCACGCACAAGTTGTCGAACGCACTCAACATTCTCAACTGTGGTGGAAGTGGAAGGCCGCCGAGTCTGAAAGTCATCTTCAATTTTGTAGTGCAACCATCACAAAAACGCTTGTGCCACCCTTTAACTGCCGTTTTCTTCATCACATCGTTTCTGTATGCTTTCTTCAGCATATGAAGAGTCTCCGAGGGTGATTTCTCCAGCAACACAGAATTTGATATTGGCACGCTGCTCTGATGACAACATTTCTCAATCCGACAAAGAAAAAACCTAAATCTAAAATATTGTACACTGCTCACAGGAAACCAATTCCAAGTGCCTGCTGAATGGCACAGCACCTTCCATAGTAGTGACGCCTACCTCCCAAACAAAAATTTCCCTTCCAGCAAACAAATGCTTAACTTTACGCTACTATTCCGAGAACTTTTTGACCCTACCTCGTATAAAATTACTTTATTTTAAATTGCTTTAAAACAGGAGAAGAAAACACTACATTTTGAAAAATAAAAGCTTATTGTTCCACTGATCGCTAATAAGTATGCTTCTGTAAGGATTGTATAGAATGTGTATGTAGTGTACACAGGCTGACCAGGAAGTTACTATAATTATACTTCTACAAATAGAAGATTGTTTTTCAAGCCCATGCTGGTCAAAAACAGATCACAGTAATGTACTTCATGTACCAAACCGTTTGGTGCATGGGAGTGTGTTGTCTATGGTTGCTGCAAGATACTTATTAGTAGAATGATTATGAATAATTATTAAATTATTAAAGTTCTACAATACACTATTCATTCTGCATAAACGATCTACATTCGCGCAAAAACAGACTGTAGACTGAAGATGAGACAGGTAGGTATTGCATAATTTGTACTGGGGGAGTGGCAGACTAAACATTTTTTTCATAATGAACAGTAGTAGCAGGGTAGTACTCATGGTTACTGTAGCAACCTCACTTATTTTAATGGCAGCATGGAAATGACTTGTCCCTTGGCTTCACATCGCAGAAGGTACACTAGACATTTCATGTGTTGGTTGATAACCCTAAGGATACTTCACTCAACCAATTTTGTGATAGAAAACTATTCCGTCTATCAATATTACTTTATTTGATTAAAAGTACGTTTTAGTTTCATCAATAGATATTTATTTAAATTGAAACGAGTTAATTACCTCATCTTCACTCTACATCTTTTATTTACTTTTGTTTCTTTGTAATCTTACTGCAGTTGATTTTGTGTCATTTGTCACTTGTCATATGCAATAGATTGGATTTAATTAATTTTGTCTTTCTATTTGTACTTCCTAAAGTTACTTTTTAATTGTGTTGATGTTTGAATAGTAGAAGTTTTTACATGAATTTAAATCTTTAAGGAAATAATTTCATCTATTTACACCTCACTTAACACTGATTTAATTTAATTGTTTACATTAATTAAAATTTCTTTTTGATAATGGATAATGCTTTATAATTTCTGAAATTCAAGTATAATATATTTAATACCCAACTTATGTGATTTTTTACCTATATTTTAACGGTAATTGAAGATTCTAATACTGTGCTTCTTCTTAGAAAGCTTCTCAAATAATTACGCTATTAAAAGTAAGTAAACTGGCTCATGAAGTATCATCCTATAGGCCTAACAGTTTACTACCACGTATTTCAAAATTGTTCGACAAATTATTGTTAGGCCTACAGTGATTAAAAAAGATTGTACCATTAGAGCGACTACTTCCCGATCCCCAAATTAGTTTCAAAGATGGTCATTCTAGTATTGAACAGGTTCACAAAATAGTAGACTACATATAAAGTCTGGAAAGACTAGAAAACGAATGCAGGCGTTTGACAGAGTTTGGCATATTGGTTTGTTCTACAATATCAAATTATTTCTTCCTCACTCTTTTATCTTACTACTGCAATAACATACCTATCTGTAAGAATCTTCCAAGTTAAGAACAATATCATTTTGTTATGTTTTGAAGAAATACATGCAGGAATTCCTCAGACATCAGCATTAGCACCATTCTTGTACACTCTTTTTACACGAGGTACAGCAAGTAAGAACGACGTAAAAGTAATACAGAGTTTTCAGAATACAGTACTTAGGGACATAGTATATGTATCATGATTTGTTTAAAACAGGGAAACACATGAATATCTGGACATAAACCAAGTTCGAGACGAGATACACAGCGATGGCTTAGAAGTAAAACTGACCAAGTCCATTTTTTATATAAAATGAGTTACATACGCCAAGAAGCTCTTGAATGCGATATCTTTCAGTTGTAAAAATAATTGTCTAATTCTATTCGATGATATAACAAATAAAATGGGTCTGATAAAATGTTAACAGTGTAATTATTGAACAATTCTTTAAAGGTAAAATTGAACAAGTGTCAAATTTACTACTTGGTCAATTTTACTACTGGCTTCTTTAATAAAACGAAAAGTTTTTACTGGTAAAACTGGCCAAGTCCCCCAGTTAGTCAGTTTTACCACTCAAATTCGGCCATATTGGGATTGTTAGTCAGATAACCTCACTTTACGGTTATAGTAAGCCCTGATTCCTTGAGCCAAGAAGAAAGATTTGTAGCAACTATGCAAAAACATAATTCCACAATACCACAATTTTTATCAAAAATTGCCAAGCTCAAAAATAAACCAATGTGTTAATCCTGAATCTGTCAGAAAGTGAAGATCAACTTTACTGTTGAAAGTGATTTTTAATTTTGCTAATGATGCAGGACTGTCAGGATGTTTTACAACAATTACTCTTCACACTCACCAAAAAGATGGAAGAATACAATGCGAACGTATCAACAAACAAGACGAAAGTCATTGCATTCTATGGAAACATCCCAAACAGATCCAAAATAGTAATTAATGGACACATACTAGAGCAAGTGAGCCACCATAAATACCTTGCAACTGATGTCTCATTATGAAGATGACTACGATGAGAAAAATAAACTACATAAATTTAATCAGATATGTGGGACGATTTATAGGACACTGAGGTAAAAGAAAGACCTGAAACAAGGTTTAAGTTTTATAAGATGGTGGCAGTTCCAGCCATGACATAGTTACGGTAGCCAGCATAGTTACGGGTGATGAGGAGAAGGAAGGAATGAAACATCCAAATTGCGGAAATGAAATGAAAGTCTGTTAAGGGTTGTACAATACTAGACAGGATCAGAAAAGAAGATAAGCCAAGAATTGGAAATTTTTCCACTCAACAAAAAATAAAATTCTACCGTGCCCAATGGGTCGACCTGGCCCGAGAGCCGTTTACCTGCTTTAGCAAGCAGATACATACCAGTAGGAAGCAGAAATATTGGAAGGCCGAGGAAAATATAGATGCCAGAACAGGTAGAAATGTCCCTAACCCATGACAAGATGAAGAAGAAGAAATTAATTATTTTGTATTTAAGTAATTTGTGTGCCTTATTTTATATTTTAAATGAATTGTCAAACACTTATTGATCTTTGGTAATAACTATTTCATTAGCAATTTAAACGCAGCATCAGTTTAAAAAATACCATTTTGTATGAAAGGTTTATACAAGCAATAGTATCCCTTTAAACTGAGAAGTAAAACTGACCAAGTCTGTACATTATTTGATAAAATGACAAAAATAAGAAAAATTTGAAGAAATCTGAGAGGTTAAACACTTCAGATCTAATTACAAACTATTTTTTTAATCTACTATGTAGTTTATGGACACCTTTGATGACAAAGTACTTCACTGTCCGAAATCAAACTTTAAAATTAAGTTTACCAAAAGTTAGTAAAATGTGACTTGGTCAGTTTTACCTCTAAGCCATCTCAGGTTCAGTACAGTGTACCAATAATATTTAAATACTCATCAATACCATTTAGCAATAAACCTTTTAGACAATAGTTAAATGACCAGACATCCTAAAAAAAAATGTTTCAGAGAATTTTCAAAAATTGTTTGTTACAATTCCTAATTATTCTTACGTTTTGTTATATAAATGTATCTTTAACCAATCTATTATAAAATCTTATATGCTGTCTCTAGTAGTATAAACTCATTCTGTTCTGTTTCTAGTACCTATTTTCAAAGAACACATTTTATACCTATTCTCTTAGTATATAAAAACTTAAATTTTAGTATTTGAGGAGGACCATCACAGGGTGTCCTCCTCTCTTGTTATATAAAATTAAAATTATTTACTTACAGTTACAGTACTTATAATTGATTGAAAATTAATTAATGATAAACAAAAAAAATTGTGTGGGTGTATAGAATATTAAATGTTTGATGTAATTTTGTTATTAATGGTTTATTTTCGTATTATCATTGAAAGAGTTCTAAAGTGTACTTTATTTTTTTGTACAATTTTTGTACTTGTCACTTTCTTCCGGTCTTAAACAGTCAGGATTGACTAGACATTAGCTCAGTTAACAGTAAAATGTGACAAAAATGAGTTAAATGGATTTATATTAATGTATATTAAGTATAATGCCTGTACTTATATCAATGTTATACACTTTTGTAGTAAATTTAAAAAAAAATAAAGGAATTTTTCTGTTAAATTATGTACCTATAACTTACTAATTGTGTAAAGAGAATTACCTATTACATGTACCTATAATTTACTAATTGTGTAAAGAGAAATACCTATTACAATACCTACCTTTCAAGATGGGAAATCTGGTGTGAAACACTCACATGATTTTCTCTTCCTAATGTAGATAATGATAAAGTCCTAATGTAGGACCTATGTTAAGTCATGAGTAAATGTAAAATGAAAAGCATAACCTAATTTTATTCATGAGTGAATGAAGCAAAATGAAATCGACCTCTGTAGAACTTAAAAATACGGAAAATCAGTAATAGCCTCTAAACTAGGCTCTGTAGAGAAAAATTCTTAAAATAAAAATTGTAGGTTTTTAAATGTTCTATAACTTTGATTGCTCACTTTTGCCCTGGAACGCATATTAAGGCCGCAATCTTAAAAGAAAATTTAACGACAGCACAGCCTCCCTAAGAATTTCAGCAGCTTATCCCAACTTGTGAATCATATAAGAAATGTAGTAATGAGGCAATTTTTTAAAAAATTGCAGGAGCCGTTATGACACAATCCCAAAAAAGTGAAAAATCACTCGTACTTCTTTCGGTTGACCGATTTTGATGAAAATGTTCGTGTCGGATGATCTTATAGTACATAGTTTTAGCTAAGAAGCTGAGGAAAGAGCTTCTTTCTGGATTTATCTTCCAGTAGGTTCCCTATATTGGGACGCTAATATTCAATTTACGGCTATAGGCCCCAGGCGACAAACACGTTAGAAAACCGTAAAAATGCAGATAAATATTTCAAAACTGTGACTCGACTCCTTCATGGAAGGCAAACGCACACCAGCCGACACACTTGTTATGAGATGGATATTGCGGTCACTTTAAAACTACCTATAACCTCTTAACTCAGAAAAAAACAGAGGGCAATAGAAAAATAACCAAAAACCGTTCATTTGCTGAGTCGAGCATCACTTGTCACTTCACAGTTGACAAGTACCACCCATCAATCCATAATGAGCGTACCAACTACCAATAGCAGCCGTGTGAATCTTAATAGGAATTTCCGGTTCAACTTTCGTCATCGTCTGCTAATGATTATTACTACTCACTGGGGGCGCTAGTAGAGTCGCCTGGTGTGCCAACCTGAAATTGTAATTTCTCTGTGCGCCGGGTATAAATAATTATATAATTAAATAATTAAAAACGCAATTTTAAAAACCATTAGAAATACGGTAAAATGTAAACATACAACAAAGTTAACTCCGTATTACTAATTGTTTTAAAAAAAATATTTATATTATATTATAATACGGCGATTTGGTAATATAAACGTAATATATTTTATAAAATAATTTTATACATACAATTTTAATTTTTTTGGTATTAAAATTTATATATTTTATATCGAGTAACAATTATTTATAAATAATAAAATTATTAGTATTATTGTTTTACCAAATGTACGTTACAAATCCATGAATTGACGCTAGGTGTTTTTGTTATTGTGTAAGCGTTGCGTAAGCTGTGATTTTGACACGATGTTACGTTTAACTACGGATTAGTAATAAAACTTTGTGAACTGTTTTCTTACCGATATGAATTCGAATAGGAAATTTCGTACATTTCCTAAGGAAATTAGGAAGCTATTAGAAATGTAAGTATCGTGCTATATAATATTTCCATTGGTAATTATTTACTTATACTACACCAAATCGACCGTTATATTTGAATTTTCTTACAGTAAAAATGCCTGTTGATGA
Organism: Catonia carolina; assembly: GCA_035578175.1. Classification (NCBI taxonomy): domain Eukaryota; kingdom Metazoa; phylum Arthropoda; class Insecta; order Hemiptera; family Achilidae; genus Catonia; species Catonia carolina. The sequence continues at coordinate 37,336,737 of JAQMRL010000007.1, read as the reverse complement.
AAGTGTGTATTTTAATATTCGTAAGTTCATATTCGGATTCAGCATACTAAAAAGTATCGATTTCAAATAAAATTGTTCAAATCGGTTTGATGTACTATAAGTAATAAATTACCATATCAGTATTAGGTGCAACTTTCGTTCTTATTTAAGACAGTCATTACTTTTTGGAAATAAATGTACTATCCTTTCATGTCAGGTATTACCCTATTCATCATTAGTTTCCTTTTTTTGTAAAAGTGGAGTGTTGTGTAGGCCTATATGCTTTATCGATTAATAACAAGCATTTATTAATCTGTCTTTAAAAATTCTACAATAATATTACGTAATAACTTATTTTTGACGTGTTTTACTAAAAAAGAATTTGTTTGTTTTTTTGTTTTAGATTGTAATAATATTACGTAATAACTTATTTTTGACGTGTTTTACTAAAAAAGAATTTGTTTGTTTTTTTGTTTTAGATTGTGTTATTCACGATTTGACGAAGACAAAACGTACAACCTAAAGGTTCCAAGAAATTAAAGTGAAACTTGTACAAGTATTCAGCCATTCCTGTAACTGCTAGAATTTATACAGTCAGTTTTTATGGTATGTAGTGCATAATTTTGGTTTATTTTATTTACTATTTAGATAATTTAGAAATCAAAAAATTTTTGCAATGTGTTTTTGTTGCAGAGATTCATAGTACAGAATTTCTTGAATGCAAACATTTAATTATGTTTGAATTGTGATAAATAATAAAAAAAATAATTTTGGTATTTGCAGTAAAAGGGCATGACAGGCAATAAAAAATACAAAGATACAGGCCGTTAAATTTCCCATGATAAATTTAAACCCACAAGATAAATTTACATAAAAAACATGTTAGCTTTTTTTACATACGATGGGCCTAAGGCTTTTTAATGTGTATCATCTGATAAATTTATCTGCCTATCATGATTGTTTTAACACATCATTATATTTATCTTTAAAATTAAAATTATAAACTAAGCAGTTATTGTTTAATTATTTAAAAAATCTGGTGTGAAACACCCACAACTTTCTCTTGCCACTGCAAATAATTAACAATAAACCTAACATTAGAAATAAACAAAAAAACTAACCTCAAAAACATAACCTTATTTTAATCATGAGTTGAAGATTGATGAATCGGTTGACCGATTTTGATGAAAATGTTCTTGTCGGGTCAGGTAGTGGTATGTAACTTAAGTTTCAAGTTTGTACATTGTTCCGTTCTTGAGATATTCTGTTCATAGATACACACACACCGACCAATCGCTAAAAACATGTTTTTTGGGTTCATGGGGTCTGAAAACGTGGAGATCTAGTGAAAAATCGACATGAAAACAATACTTTCCTTCCTATGTATTCATATAGGCAAGAGGAAGTAAAAATTAGGCTCGCTTGATCAGACAGCAGATCCGATCAGATTATGAATTAATTGTATGAAAATAATTGGAATTTTACGACCATTGTTTTCTTATTAGTTCATTGAAGTACTTGTATTAAGAATGTCTAATTTCAGATTTTTTACTAGCCTACTACTCCCTTATACGAGTTTTAATGTCAGTATGCAATTAATGCGTAGTTTTCTCTGTTTCAGAAGAAGAACGTGCTGGGGCTGTAGCAACTTTCATCGAATTTGTTAATCAAGTCCTTGACTTAGTGATTTAGTGGCAGCTCATATGCCTTGCAAGGTGTGTAATATTCAGGAAAATTTAGTTAAAACTATGCACAAGCTTTATGCTTGTGATATTACTGTATATAAAATCCACCAGCATTATTATGCCTGTGATATTAAATAAATATATTGTGTGTCGTATATGATGTTTATATATATGTTTATATATTTTTGATTGTAGGTTATGTTAACATTTTAAAAGAAAAGAGTTTAATTTTGTAAATTGAGGATTGTGTTACAGACCTATATACCTGGACACCAGGTAGAAGGTGATAACTCCATAATTTTTTTTGCCAAAAAGAAATGTAAGTTATGAATAATATTGTCCTTAAATCATACACTGTGAAACACCATACCGTACTTTTAATGTCTATAATACTAAATTTGGTGTCAGCTGAACTATTTATCTACTAATGATTTAACAATCTGTTTTTTAGTTTATAAATTACAGTTAGATTATATGGAAAAACGTGTTATAATCGAAAAAAGTCAGTTAACCAACTGAGTGAAGAAACTAAATCTGAAAAACAATCTTGTTATAATAAGATCTAGATTCCAAATTCCATCTATTAAAATTATTAAGGTACAACTGTATATAGATACAGATGTATATTTATTTTTATTTTATGAAACATCCTATGTAGGATTTTAAACAGCTGTATTATTTAAAATTGAAATATATTTCTAACCACCAGAATACGATAACAAATATATACTATATATACCTATATATTTAAGTTAAATAATGGTAGCTTAGTAAATTTTTGTTTACTTATGAATACCGTCTTTTGAAAGGTATTGTTAAAATATTACAATTTTTGGAGTGTCATGTGCGCCATAAATATTTGATAGTAAAATGATTGAATTGTTTACAGATTTGTTAGGTTTTTTATTTAAATAGATTGTGTTTTGATTTATATTTGTATTTGGTTAAGATAAAGTAGATCATGATAAAATACTGTATATTGTTTTACAAAGAGCGACGTCAGAGGAAGCTTATAAGAAAAATGTGTCAAAAATCTTGACACAGGCCATCAAGCAAAGTATTAGCTTCGATTGGGTTAGAGGAAACTGCTCTGTACATTTTGAGGAAGTTTCAAAAACACTAATAGAGTGTATTATTAACTTGTGTATTCCGTGGTGGTGTAAACGTAAGAATCGACAAAGATCACTATAGTGATCTTTGTCGATTCTGTTCAAGATTCCTATAGTCCTACATGAAAGATCACTTTACTGATCTTACATGTAGGACCATATCCTCCTATACTCGGTTCATTGTAAGAAAGATAGTTTGAGTAAAAAAAATAATGATGTCACTCAGCATGCGCATTATTTAAAAATGCGTGCACGCTGATTAAAAAGTAACAGCAAAATACCTTCAAAAGTATTTAAATACAAAGTAGTTTGAAAAGTATTTTTGTAAATGAAACTGTTAGGACTACATCATAGGCCTATCATGACTGATGTTTTAAATACTGATCAATAAATTTATAAAAAGTTTTAGGCCTATACTTTATTGCATTTTTTTGATAAATATATGTGGTTGCAAGTTATATGTATTAATACATCTGATGTGTATGACGAAACAAGAGAACTTTAATAAAAGTTAATATTTTTATTTTAATGATTAATCATCTAGTTTGGTCACTTGTTATTTCACAATTAAATTTGAGAAAGAGTAATCCAAACCCATAAATCTCTCTTCCACATTTTTGACAAAGAACATGTCATAATTATAAATGCTACCAGTTAGCTTTTGACATCGTATTGTCTCGCATCGTTCTTACGAGCTTTATAATTTATTTTCAATTACGAATTTTAGTGTTATAGTATTTTTTTTAGTGTCTGTTTATAGTTTAATTCTGTATATGGTTAAAAGCACGTATCAGTTATCATTGTGATGTTTTTATAAAAAGTAATCCCTAATGTGTGTACGTTGCAATCTGTTCAATTCAGAACAATAAGCAACCCCATGACCCAATGAGATGAGGATGATGTGTATGATGTGTAAATGAGGTGTAGTCTTGTGCAGACTCAGGTCGACCATTCCTGAGAGAGTATGGTTAATTGAACCCCAACCATCAAAGTACACCGGTATCCACTGTCAAGCATTCAAATCCGTATAAAAGTAACTACCTATACTAGGATTTCAACCAGGAACCTTCGTCTCCGAAAATCAGCTGTTAAACAGCTGATTTTGGCAACGACTTTACCTCTAGACCAACCCGGTGGGTTGAAAAGTGATGCATTTTTTCTGAGTCACTGCTTTCGCTGCTGCTTTGGTAACCACTGTTTGTTTACTTTACATGAACCGAGTGTAGTATGTATGTATGGAATATGTTAACTGTAATAATATGTTATTGTTTTATTGTACATTTATTGTTTTATATTATTTATTGTTTTATTGTTCATTTGTTAGAAAATGTTTTATAAATCGAACATTAGTTTACCATTAATAACTGAAATGTAACTATTCTTATTCTTACATTGTTATTTATTGTTACATTATTTACTAGTATTACATTATTATTTATGATTAGTAGGTTTTTATTATAGACTCAGTGTTATATTATTTTTTGTCACAAGTAATACATGAGCGCTTGAATTATAACAGGAGAGTAAACAATTCCAAAGATTCGTTGTTTATCATTTCAGATTGTTTATTTCATATCATTAAAATAATTAATGTCTGTGATTAGTTTAATACAACTGTTTCCACTTGCCCGTGTTTAACTCATTTTTAGTTTCATCAGTTATCTTTTGGAATTGTATCGGTTCGTTTCGATTTTTTTCGTAGACTGAAGTTGAAAAGTTTTGTAAGCTGTATTTTGTTAACCTGCATGATAGTGAATATGTTAAGTTTTTGAAATTAAAAGCGGTAACCATTAAAAAGTAGAAAGAAATTGTTTTGTTAAATGTATCTGTTACGATAATAAATTAAGGAGTCATTATGAAACTACAATAATTACAAGTAATCAGAACGGTATAATTGAAAACGCTTAAATGATAATGTTCATTTTAACCAGATGTAGTTATTTTTATGACGGAAAGTAGTGCAAGATAACTGTCCAGCGGAGAGGTAGATACATGCCAACTAGTGTAAAACTTTCGTTTACAACCTATAGGCACTTGCCTCGCGCGGAGTACTCTACAGTAGATGGACTATAGATAGTTCAACTCAGTTTATTAAAACAAATATTGCTGTAAATGAATCATATCAGTTGGTTTTTTTTATTTAGTTATTATGCTTTTTAAATGAACCTCTATTTACAATTATCTGTTTGTAAATTCATTACAATATTATTAATTGGATTATGTTGTATAATTGTATTATGAATTTATTATATTGGGAATTGACTTACCGAAAATGTTTATTTATTACTTCAACAATGAAAGTATGTGGTGAATAACGATATGTAAATCATGTATAGCATACAAATTTTTATATAATATTATATGAAATAAGAAGCAATGAAAAGTTTTACCTTTTTTGAATGATGGGCATTGACAACTGTAATTTTGTGTCAAAAGATTGCACGATGGTACTTGAAGCTTAACAAGCAAAGTTCATTGTAAGAAAAAAATAATTGTTATTATAAACCTAAATTATTGTAGATTCTCTACAGTTTAATTTCTTAAGGCCTATTCCCATGATTCAAGTATTAGCAAAGTTTACACCGAGCTAGTTTACTACCTCTAATGTACACTAATAATGAGATTTGTCATTGGTAAGTGTAATTGTAATTAATATTTTGTTTTTTATGTATATATAAAAAACTTTGTATTTACCTTATATTGCTTTTTATATAAAAACCAGTATAATGTAAACACAAAGTTTTTTCTGCTGCAATGATACTAACTAATAACTTAGCAGTATTGTGCAAAATACGAGGGTAGGCTGATAAGTAATGCACACATGCTTGTAGAAGACGAACAAAAAGAAATAGCAAGATGGGGTAAATAACAAATTAAAGTACAAATCTTAACCTACCAAATTATCTATTTATTTTTCAATATAGTCACCGTTAAGCATTACACATTTCTCCCAACGTTTAACAAGTTTTTTCATTCCGTCACTGAAAAATTCTTCCGACTTTCCTCGAACCCAGGACGCAATAGCTGCCTTCACCTCATTGTCCGAGCTGTAATGATTACCCTTAAGGTCTCTCTTCAGTAGAGGAAAAAAATAAAAATCGCAAGGCGCAAGGTCGGGAGAATACGGAGGGTGTAAAATTGGTTGAAACTTCAGGTTTCTCAGAGCCTCTCCAGTTGCACGCGAAGTGTGTGGACGAGCATTGTCGTGTTGCAAAATTATTGGCGCCAGGTTGCCTCTAACACGACAAACTCGACGTCGGAGGTGTTTCAGAGTCTGTATATACTGAGCAGAATTTACCGTTGCCCCTCGTTCCAGATAATCAGTCACATAAACTCGGCGAGCATCCCAAAACACAGTCAAAAGAATTTTTTTTGCGGACGGTTGTGTTTTGAACTTTTTCACAACAGGAGAATGTGGATGACGATATTCAGCGCTCTGCCTTTTTTCTTCGGGATCGTAATGATGAACCCATGACTCGTCCCCCGTCACAATATTCAAAAGAAAGTCGTCTCCTTCGTCACGGTAGCGCTTCAAAAGTTGTTCACAGCATTCCAATCGACGCTGTTTATTCTCGTCTGTCAGACGGCGTGGTACCCATCGTGCACAGATTTTACGGTATCCCAATTGTTCAATAATGAAGCCAACACGTTCCTTAGATATTCCAATTTGGTTTGCGATACGCTGTTGAGTGATTCGCCGGTCATTTTGAATCAAATCATCGATGAGTTTGCGACGATTATCGTCTGAGGCAGTGATTGGTCGTCCACTGCGTGTTTTGTCAACAATTAAGGCTTTTCCAGGTTGGCAATCACGAAATTTTATTACCCAACGATTCACAGTAGACCTATCAACAGTATCGTCACAATAAACAGCCTTTAAACGACGATAAATCTCACTAGGATTCACTTTCTCAGCAGTTAAAAATTCGATAACAGCGCGTTGTTTAATTCTCGTTGACATAGCACCAGAACACGACGCCATACTTCCACTACTCAAAACAAACTGAATGAAAGCAACGCCTTCAAACTGCGCAGGCTTGTAGAGGAGAAATAGTACTTCCACATGCCACCAGGCGCGCTACTGAAGTTTATTTAGTTGTCTTCTACAAGCATGTGTGCATTACTTATCAGCCTACCCTCGTAGTTGGATGATAAACGAAAAAGCAATAAATGTTAAAGCGTGAAAAAACATTCAACTTTTTTTAAAATACAGTCAATGCTCTATTTAACAGACTAGCCTCATGAATATGTGAAACGGTTTGAAAATTATAAAAATCTAAGGAATGTTAATTTTTACGATGCTTTTCAGCTCTTCCCATAAGGTAAGTTCTTCCTGAAAGGTACCGTTTTTTTAAACTTATGATAAAAATAAGACTAAGCAAATCCAATGTTTACTATTAACACATTATAGAAACATATGTGACCAGTATTATGGTGATAAATGAATGACTTAATTTAACTGCGTTTCACGACAGACATTGGTATCCACCTGTAGTGTTATTAAGCTGTAAAGTGTTCTATCCAAGAACTTTTAATTCTATTTTTCATAGTTTATTTTAATAAATGTGTTAGTCCATTAAATTGAGCATTGACTAATGTTGATTTGCACAAAAATATTGAATATGTACAGTTTTTTAATGCATGTTCAAAGTACAGTTTCATACTCTCAGCATGATGTTATAATAATTTTTTGTGTATTTTTAAGATGTAGTAGTAGTACTTATTAAAGTATGATTTTTTTTTTTACCTACAGGTTTACCTACAGGTTTTTTAACCTACAGGTTACCTAGAGGTAAAGGGTGTTTACTCTAATTTTGGCAAAATTAAGTTTGAAAATCAACAAGAAATGCTCTATATAATGGTTTACAGTATTAACTGGTATCTGACCCTTCCATTTTTTTTAAAATTGCAGTAAGCACATTTAACTCCATTGATGTATATAATGTGGAAAATTATTAAAATCGCTAGTATTTTTGTAATTTAATGTATACTCGTTATTGACAATAAGTAATGTATTTTGAATTAATTTGTTATTGTTATCTTGCTGATAGGTTTCAGAATTCTGTAATATTTTCAAACATAGTTGTGAATAAAATGTTGTTTCTTTATCAGAATAGAGTTAGCACAATATGTTTTGTTTTCGTTTGATTAACTTAAGTTCTGTGGGTGGTCAGAGAACTGTAAAAGTTAAGAAAGTTGTTTAGTCATTTAAATCTCTTTATCAGAGGCTATATTGGGTACAAATTAAACAAAATTCTAATACCTTCAGAATTTTACAAGAAAATAACAAACTTCATGTCTTTTGGTTATTCTGAAAAATTAAAAAAATTGAGTTAAGGGGGGAGGAGTCTGCCAAAAAATGAAAAATGGTACCCTTTTATTTTAGAAAGTTTGTATTTTACCTACTTATTAGGGACACAATGGACAGTGTGTTCCTAAATTTTCAGTAATTTACCACCCCTTGAACCCCTTTTTTCGGGGGGGGGGGGCGAGTGAAAAAAACGTAGCTTCACAAGGAAAACCAACTCGGTTGATTATCAACCTATCAACTTGCTTAAAAAACACAAAAGAAAAAATGAAATGTTCAATGAAATGTGCTTCATAAAGAGCACAAAAAGTTCTAGTGGCACCTTGCATTAAATATAAAATACATGTTTTGAGAGTATTTCTGTAATTTTTTTTTTCAAAATTAATTAATTTTATTCTAGTTTTAAATTAAAAATTTAATTACAAATTTTTAGTACAGTATTTTGACATACCAATACAAGGGCCACTAGAACACAATTTTCTGAATCTTTTAAAAAAAATCATGAATTTTTATCAATTAGAACTCAAGTTATGAAGTTTTTAGAGTAGACGCACTGAAAATTAAAACTTGCGGAAATTAACAGTTAAAGTTTATGTTTGATTTTTTACTTACATCAAAACAATCCTGCTCCATTTATGTTAACCCTTCCTGTGCTCTCTTGGCTAATCTAAACTATGTAATCTATGTAATTTCTAAAACTAAAAATATAATCATGAAACACTTATTTAGGTTAGTTTGTAAACAGTAAACGCGCGTTTTATTCCTCTTGTAACCTACCTACACCTTACTAACCTACCAACTCTATTTGTCCGCGTAAAACTGAAATTTACTTTTGTAACACTAAACTAAAATTAGGTAACTAACACAAACTTTTAAATTTACTCTATAACTTTCAATAACTTATTTATTCGCATTACACTAAACAACAAAGTTTCATTACACCGTAAAAACGACAGAACGTAAACAAACAATACCCGCTCACTTGGCCATGCGATGGCCATTTTAATCTTGTCTCCATTCTAACATAATATATTACCAAACTCTGCATGATAATAGCTGAGCTAAAAAAGCAAATAACGGGGTTTAAAATGGTGAAAGAATTACATTTCTTAGTTTACAAGATACAGTACTTTGAAATTCATGTTTTTTAACCGAGAAAAACAGGAGCTGTTTCTATGGCAACTATATATGTGTTTAATTTTTTATTAATTTTTCTAGTAAACTAACAATAATAATAATTATACCATTAAAAAGTATAGAAGTATAGTAAGCATTTCAGTGATAAAAATTTGAACATAAAAAAGAAAGTAAAAAATTCCCCGTGGATTTTTACGCAGACCCCTCCCCTTAACTTGTTTAATTTCTTAGATACAGATATGCATTTATTCAGGTGATATGTATTAACTAAAAAAGACCATGTTACAGATAATGAATAATTAATGTTTTGCAAAACTACACAATATAATCTGTAATATTTTGTTGGAAATTGTTGTAATAACTGTGCTTATTATAGCAGTACTAAATATGTTTGAATGAAATTATGTAGCAACATTTATATAATTAGTAAAGTAAATTTAAACAATACTTGTGGTAAGAATTGGTTATTGTATTTCAGGGAAGAACAATTTTTTTGTAAACCAATTTCATTGTTATTCTTAAAAAATATGACAATATACAAATTTCAAATCAATTTATATAGTGTTTAATTGTTCATTATACCTATTAAACTTTAAATTATAGTGAAAATATTGCTTTCAACATGACAAACAATTTGTGTCATCAGATTTGATAAGTTACTCATTCATTTCAGAAATAGACAAAAATTGCCTTAAGTGAATTTTTTTATCAAATTGTATTTGTTGCAACAGACGAATTTAAGAATTTTAACATGTATCATATGTTTGTTTTATTTCATTATTTTCAAAAACTTGTAAAAATCCACTGTTTTTATATTGTAATGTTTTGAAACAATTTAAAATTATTTCTTGAACATTAAAAGTATAAAGTGTTAAATTATGTTGTATTTGTTATTGTTTCAATAGTTTTTCCATTAAAAATACCGTGTATTTCAATTATTTTAGTTGCCATAATAATTTAGTTGTAAAAATTATACCTTGCTATTTTTTTATTTAACGTGACAAAATTAATATAGTATTGATTTCATGTTAACATTTTTACTAATTTAAATAAGCTGTCTGTTTCAATTACAATTTATTAAATTTGTTCAGTTAAAGCATTATTACTTTTTGTCGCTGAAATAGAATCGTGAATTTGAAGATCAGCTGTGCAAAAATACAGGTCAAGGTAAGTGTAAGAAGCGGTTGGTAACCGCTGGAACGGCACTTTTAACGTACGGGTTGTGTAATGGGGAAGAATGGTAGGACAGGGGCAGGGGAAGGGTGGTAGGACATGGGCAGGGGAAGGGTGGAAGGCCATGGACAGGGGAAGGGTGGTAGGCAATGGGCAGGGGGAAGGGTGGAAGAAGCGGTTCGATTTGTATGTTTGAAGCCATGGCGGCAACACGTTCATTACAACCGGTAGTTGCGCTAGTGTCGCATCTTGGAAAAGCCTAATACATGGAGATTACAAATCTTCTTATATATTATCTATGACCAATAGCTTTTGAGGACCAGTTTCCAACCATATGGGATCCTACTAAATATTAGTCGGATCGTATCTCATAAAATAAAATTTAAAAAAATTTAAATTTTAAAAAAGGAGGTTGGTTCTGATTTTCAAAAGAGACTCTTCACTCTTCCAATCTTCCTGCAGTTTAGATTTATTTTTATTTATAAATTAAAAAGAAATTTAAATTCAGAAAAAAAATTTAATTTACAATATAACGAAAGAGTAGGCCTAAAAGACACCTCAACAATCATTGGTCTATATGGCTCAAGACTTTATCCAGAGATGATCGAAGGCACATCATAAATTAAGTTTTTATTAACCCTTCGGAATGAATTCCTAGAGCACGGAGATGTTTCGTAAATGGGAATGACTCCTCTAGAAACTAATACAATGGCCACGGCACTGTATGGTGTACCTGTGCAATCAAGTACCCTACACACTTTACCTAAGACGGAACCACTGGCTTCTACGCCGGGGTCCCGGGTTCGATTCCCGGTCAAGTCTGGCATTTTTTCATAACTCATTTTCATATATTATTATTCTCCACCAGCAGAAATTGCAAAACAGTCAGATGCTTTTGCGTGTGACTGTTTTAGACGCAACAAGAAAAGGAATCACGCTTGTTAATCATCTCCTCCGCTGCCGTTTCCAAGGCTTTATTTTTAAATATTTGAGCAGCTTGAAGTTGAGCCTGACCAACAGAAGGATCAAGACTCAATAAAACTAGATCATCTGCAAACCCTATAGCACCAACAGCGCTGTTAGAGGTTGGATTATTACTTTAGACGCGATATTAAATATTCGGTTTATGATAACATGAAACAGAAGTGGCGACAATGGACAACCCTGCTTGATTCCCTCTTGATAGGTATAGAGCTTTTAACTCCTTCTCCGATGGCCGTCACTTACCCCCCTTTCATATAAATATAAATAATTAAATTAACAACGCGTTGAGGGAAACCACGCGCTAAGAGTAATGAAAAAATAGGTTCGTGGGAGAGCCTATCGACGGTTTTTGATAAATCAAGCATTGTTACTGCGATACCAGACTACTGCTCACCCGATCTAGCATTCCGGATAGCCTCACTCAGGATGGAGCTATTTGTGTTATATCCATTTCCCGGCAGAAAACCTAACTGAAACTGGTCAATCCCGGCTGCGCTCGAATTCGAGAATACAGCACAGAAGACTAGAGTCGTCCAAATACTATAGATCCGATAGTAATGGGCCTCCAGGAATTTGACGAGAAAAATCCTTACCAGCCTTGGGAATGAACACCGTATTGTGTTGAAGAAAGAGTTAGGATAATACAAGGAAACTATTAACTAGGTTATTAATTTAAGTAGGAAATGTTCAATGCCTGACATGAGCAGGGACTGGCATGTTAAACCATCTGGACCTAGTGAGCCCTTAGATTTTAACCGCCGTTTCCTAAACTTAATCTCCTCCAATATTCTATAAGGGACATGACATTTTCGAATGTCAATTTTGTACAACTGGATATTTAAATTTGGATACACGTTTTCCTTCCCTTAGGTTTCGACATGACTACTAATTTAGTAAAGGGAGGCTTCGAATTATATTCGGGGCCAAGAAAAGCATCCAGGTTGCCCTCTGCTACCATTTCTGCTATTATAGTTTAGATGGTGCCTTTCTCAACAAATCTTGCGTACGCGCAAAACGGCGTCGCTTCCTACTATCAAAGGACTTCTTATGTGGGTTCTCACAATTTCTTTTGAATTTACTATTACGTTTTGTTTTAGATTTAGAAAATTTGTCCGTAAATTCTTTGAAAATTACATCGATACATTCACAATCATAGTCATTATTTTATTCAACGGTTATTTTCATATGTAGTTTTTTTTATCGGTGAACCATTTTCAATTACGTCGTCAGGTTCAGTCAACGAAGAGTGTAACATTATGCTTGTGAACTAGGATAGCAATACGATACATTTTCTTTTTTTTACTTAGAAAGTTATTTGATAAGATTCTCAGTAAAAATTGTGCAAAATCTACACAGAATTGTCTATTTTTGAAAATATTACACTATGTTAGCAATGGAATTATGTTTTCGTACTGGTTAACTAAGTCGCTTTGCAGTGAAGTCTCTTTGTTGCACCATGGTGTCGTTTGATCTTATTTCCTGTAAGGTATTTCAAGTTTTCATAAATTTGGAGATATTTGTAGGTTACGGTTGGTGTTAGTGCGTTGTTGTTGTTGTTGAATTAGTTGGTTAATTATTAATTAAACGGATGATAGATACGATAAAATAACTCTCTGGTACGTAAAGATATTATTAATTTCTCTATTTTGGTAATTTGTAGAGTTTATTTAGTTCAAATTGTAAATTTGTTATATTCATGGACCGGGGGATTAGAATGTAAACGCCAAGGTAGTGTCTTGATAAGGTGTTCACATCAACATCGTGTATTATCATTGTATTTTTATGTTTAAAGTTATCATTGTACTTTTATGTTTAAAGTTGATTTTATTGCTTATAAAGTATAAAGTACAGTCCGTAGTAATTTATTCAATATTATTTTTAAATTTGCTGTGTTTGCGGTCACAACGTATCGGACTGTATGCACCATGAAAGGTAGTATGCTTTTTGTTGGGATAAACCAATCGGTAGATATTTAATAGAAAAAATATATAATTTTTCTAGTTATTTAGTACTATTCACGTTTAGGTAATAACCTTGTACGTGTGTTACAGTCGTTTTCATTAGCAACTACGCGAAATGTGTGCTTGACTTGACCAGTTTTCACCCAAGTTGCTAATGTTAAACTGAGGATTCATGATTGAACTGGATGTTTAAAACCTAATGAACACTGTTTCTGGTAAAATTTAGAATGAAGTTCTTAAAATTATTCAAAATTACCCAGAAATTTACGGATTGCATCACATGTTAGTACTCGTTGGAGGCTATTGCGTATTGTTCACCTTTACTGGCCTATGAATTCAGTTCACGAACATTTTTTTTTTAATCCTGTAGATCATTATTAACTGTGTAGAATTACAAACTTAGTTAATTTTTGTAAACCGTTTATCTTAATCTTTTATCAAATACCCTAATAAAATAAAAATGGAATTTTGTTGTGGAATTTACTTCAGTTCTACATCACAACAGTACAAATAAAATAAAAATTACCAATTTTAAACCTAATCTCTGTAATATGAAAACAGTTTCCTGAAGTTATAATTTTATATTTTAATTTAATTATATAACACAATAGCATCTGAAGACCCTATTTCGGTTTAAAAATTGTTGCTGGGTGGAAGGGTGTGCATAACTGAGTTACTTCATTGGATCTCCTAAATTTAAATCCGAAAGGACCAATAATTTACAGAAGTAAAATATTGAAATTAAAAATGTAGGTACTTCAGTATTGCATGTTTTAATAAACATTTGTATTATTTATAAAGTACATTATAAAGATAAAACATATTAATATACTACCAGTTTGATTGAAAAACGATTACTACATGTATTTTATTAATGCACAAAAATAGACAAATACATATGAAAAATTATATGACAAAGTATAAAAAAGACAACATAGAACAGTATAAAATAAAGTTAGAGAAAAAGTAAACAGTACATACCTGCTTAAGAAATATGGTCCCTACTGAAAATAAAAAATAAATTACCGGAAATTTTAACAAAGTAGAAGATTATGTAATTTATTTAAATATACAGTACAGTCTTTTTAACCAATGGCTGTAGAAAATAATGCATGAAAGAAGAAAAGGCTACATATCTTTACTAATTTATTGAAAAAGTAGATTTAACAATACAGTACAGGACAAAATGCAGGGCCTCACATTTTTAGAATTAACGCTTGCTATACCGTTAACTGTATTGATTGCTATGCATGATTCATTAGAGATCGTATGTACCATGTAAATTCTTTATTAATAATGCCTGAAAAAAAATTTCATCCAATTTTCATAAATGACCACAAAATTCTTTGAATAAAGAAGGTAACTTAATTTGAATTGGAGAGGTCCAACTGTTTATGGAGGTGCCTTATTATTATGCATTAATTATGTATAGCACAATAATGAATGGGGACCAAGATTTTGAGCAAACAACCTGACTCTTCTCTCTTTGCTAGTGCAATCATAAATTCATAAAACAGAACCCTTAAGTTCAACCACTATGGTATCCTAGCACCTACTTCTAACATATTTACATGTGTTAAAGAGGTTTTTATGACTGGTGCCATACTCAGTCCTTGAGATTGCATCAAGAAATATTTATTTTAAATATTCCATTTACACCTACATGAATCTGTTTAGTTCAAATTTTAACCAGTTTTAAACTCAAACACCTAGGTTTATATTAGCTGCTCAGGTATTTAATAAATATCACATGTGTGAGCACTTTTAACCAATTTTGAAATCTAGATGAGTGTTTTAATAAGTATGTTTCTAATTACTGTTAGATTCAGATGAAAATAGTCAAAACTTTTTTCTGTTTTGTTAATTTAGTTTTTTGATATTATAAGTCTGAACTAATCTGCAGGAAACTTTTCGGACATTGTAGCTCAGTTTAAAATTTAGTCTCTGTCTGAATTGAAACACTTAGGGTTTGTATCCTCTCATATTGTTATAATTAATCTGGGTATTATTGTAATATTTATGTACGTTTCCTTTACATTTAGTTTTTTATTTAACATTTTATAAAACCAATCATTTGCTGGTTAAATAACTTATTTTATTGTTGTGGTTCTTATTTTGAAAATTATTAAATTTGTGGAATTGCAGATTTATAGGCCTAATCTTATTGCTTCTATAAACGTGAACTTACTTATAGGCCTAAGCATTTCTTTATGATGTAACTTTGTTTTTATTTTACTATATTTGATACACTAGCATTATAAATATAAAATGCAAACTTTTATTGTCATGTAAAATAATATAAATTATTATTACATCACTTGTGATGTGTGAAAATATTTGATAGTGATTGGGAAGGTTATGCTACTGCTAATCATTATCAGAACTTTGTTTAATTATTTATAAAAATTTGTAAGATTGGCTGTAAGCACCCATATGATTTAATTTATCAAAATTCTAAATTAAATGGACTCCTGAATTGTAAGCAACATTTCATGTAATGTATTAAAAATCAGAAGTTGTAAATAATATTCTTCTTTGTAATCATTTACTGAATAATATTATTTATTAGGTAATTATGATTTTAATTTAATTTTAAAGCTACTGATCAGTACTTTTTAAATTTTGAGGCAAACTGTTGAAAATTGACTAAGAGTCATGATAAGGCCTTTTTCATAAGAAGCTGTGTTGTGTTGATATTAATGGAAATTATTTTTGAACCTAGTTGGGTAGGAAAACATCCTTATTTTTTATTATATAGGTGTTTATTTTTTTTACAAATAAACACCATTCTTTTATATAAATGCTGGGTAGACAATGCAAATTGGGGGAAAACGGTGAAAATTTGTTTAAAGAAATCATAGTTTTTGTTCTACAATCTAGACTGAACTGCCCATTTCTGAATTTTAAATTTTTTTTCTGATCTTCTTCTTGGCCCTCAGAAAATGATGTTGTACATTAGGCATGAGTAAATGTAAGTGAAATACATATTAAAAAGAGTTTGTGTACTCTTTATTGAATTAAATCATTTTATTGCGTAGCAGTATGATATTAACCATATAATTAACCATACTGCTGTTGTCAGTATGTTAAGTAAATTATTGTTATTAAGAATCAATCAATAGACAACCATTGTTTAAGAAGACTATAAAATGTGTTAGTATGTGACATGTTTTAATAAGTTCAGTTTGCACAACATAAACCTTATGTAGGTAGATGTAATATTAGGCCTATCCTTTATTTGTGTTGAAGACTATTTGCATGTGTTCTGCTGACAGCAAATCAATAATATTGATTTGCTGTTAGCTATAAAACTATATTAAAACTATATTATAGTTTTAACTTATGTTGGCCTACACAAAGATTGTTAATGATCGTATAATTTTTATTACAGAATTTAAGAGTAATTTAATATTCCTATTGTAGAAATGTAATTTAAACAAATTATTGAAACAGTGTTCTTTTCATATCGATAAGTAGCCTACATGTCTTTTTGTGTGCTAAATCTATTTGATTCCTGTCCATTTAAATTTAAAAAGATATAATATTTTCTCCCAGAATAAGCATTTTCAGAACAAATTTTGTTTTTTTAAATGTTTAAATTTTACCGAGTAGTTTGATCCTTGTTTACAATGTTGTTGTTTATGTCATCAGCCGAAAGGCTGGTTTGAACCTGTATTGGTTTTACTAAGTAAAAACAAGGAATGAGGTGGTTTACCATTGCCTTCCTCACTGAGTGGAAAAGTACGCTTATCAGCATGCCGGGCCCTCTGAAAAGCACATATTTTCCACTCTGAAAATGACACCTTCACTTCATTCACCGGTCTGGCTGTATAATGAAATTCATTACTTCCAGAGGATAAAACTCTGATTGGTGTCTTTTACCCCTCCACCACTTCTGTTCTGAAATGATTCAGTCATTTAATTGGCTGACCATGTTATAAGAAACAGAACTATTTATTTTAGCCCTGAAACAAACAGATTGAGTGTAAATAATTTGAAACCCACCTATCTGTTATGGGCAAAACATTGTTTACAATGTCTTGTTCTAAATAAAGTACAAGGCCCTGTTTACCCCTATACAAGATTACAGAAATTTTAAATTGCTCAGTAAACAATTATCTTGGCTTGAAAAGGTATTCCACTTATTTTGTTTTTTGATTCACACAAAATTTGATATCCCAGTTCTCAAAGTAGTCGTGTTTAAATATTTTTAATGTAAATCAACCGATTTTGTATTCTGTGAAGTTTAATAATTTGTAGGCCTACAGTTTTGTTTGAATGTGTTGTTAGACTGTGTCAGGGTATCCCAATATTATTACCCATTCCTTATTCTATTATTTATTTGGTAGTATCATTGTTTACTTTCCGCCTGGCTTTGAGATTTTTGTGTTTGTGTGTTATTTATAAAAACTTAAAAAGTTCAATCACCCTAACTCTGACCTTGACAGAATGCCTCACCTAAGCTATGCTCTATTATTGCATTTAATTGCTGGCTTAATTTCAACACCCTTTTGGTACATACTATATTAGTTTATTGCAGTTAAATGAGCGATGAGTTTTGTGTTCAATTTACATTTATTTAAAACAAGTAGGCCTAATATCCATTATATGTATGAGCACTTTAGAAAATAATTTATTTGTTTAGATTTTGCTTTTAATAAAAGTATTTTCACCCACAAATTACTATTCATTATAAAAGGCCTATAAGTTTTCATAGCCACCCAGTATAAAAATTGTTATAATTTTTTTGTTTGATCTTGTATTGTAAAATTATTCAGTAAGTTATAGTTAGGTATTGCAAAAATAAATAAGCTCCTCTTGTAACAAATTTAGGGTTCAACAAAATTTTCACTTTCTCGCGACCCTCTGGCAGAAGAAACGTATTTTTCGGCCTTGAAAAATCTGTTCAATTTTTCGATAGTTTTAATTCCACGATGCCTACAAGCCAACAAGTGTACGTCATTCGTGAAAACTAAGATTACAATTTCTTATGCCTCTCTTCGTGGGTTTTTGTTTTAATTTAGATGGCATGCCGTGTGAGTGGTGGACGGCATCAGGGAAATGTCCGGTCAACTATCGTCTAAGCTCGTCTCAAAACAGCTGTAGGTAGATTCGCGAACTTAGAATATTTGCCTTACTACCTACTTATTTCCACTTTAGGGTCATAAAAAAATGCCACGATCGGATGTCATGTTTTCTTACGATTACTTTTTTCTGGGTACAAAAGAATTATGAAAAAGTAAAAATTGTGTAATTACAGCAAGACAGCCTATCAGCAAGGTATACAACAATAGAAACAAGGGTAGTTTCAAAGTAGTGTAGGGCAGGATAAATTTAGTGTTAGGCCTGTGCTATAATTATAAATTCGAATATAATATTCAATTTTAACCATTTTTATGATCATCAAGAAAATTATATTTTTTATTTACGTAGGCTACTTCATTCGATTTACTTGTGTTTCAACATCTATACAAATTCTAGCTATAGCATATTTATTTTTTAGTAGAGGGGATAGCCCAGCCAGATTGAATGTAGTGGAGGGGTGATACATGATTGCTACTAAATATTTTTCAAAGCTGTATTTAATAGATTTTAAGTAATAAGGTAAATTTAAAAATTATAAAAATAGGATTTATGAACAATGTTTCTTTTTGCATTAATTAATTTTTAGTAGGAGCAATACTGAGGTGGGGGAATGTAAAATACTACGCCCGAGAAAGAAATAGTTCCCTATTACATCAAGATTTATTTAATTTATTTATAAACTAAATAAGATTTAAAAAACAATCGTATTTATTTTTGAAATGTTTTGCTTAATTTATTGTTCTAATATTACGTAATTATCAAATTTCATAATTAATTTGGTTACAGTTGTTTACTACCACGCCTCGCGTACTAATTTGTTTTCCGTTCAACAACATCATGACAGCCATTTTGGATATCCTGTTGATCCATGCTACTTCTAGGAATTTTTGTTCCGAATTATAGTCAGAATTTAATGGGTATGTTTGACTATTTCTGTTTTAAAACATTTTTATTTTAAAATTCAATTATTATTTTTGTTATTTGTAAAATAACTGAGACCTAGTTTTTTCTATTTATCACGAAAATAGGAAATTACGAAGATAGGAAAGTAGAAATGCGCGAAGCCATGCTTTTCCTTTGTTGTCGTGCAACAGAATTTTGATTTCAGTTTTATTGCAGTCTAATTTCCTCGTGAATTTTGGTTAATTGGTTAATTAGTTTAATAATTAGTATTATGAGTATGCATTAATTAAATATTGGTTTAGATTTTTGTGGTAGTATTATGTGATCCTACTTCCAACAAGTGGGTAAGTGAATAGCTTTGTTCGTAGTACAGTAATGACCTTACGCAATAAGTCGTTAAATATTCCACCGAATTTTTTTTAACTTTTTTTTTTCTTTCGATATCTGTACAATAATAGGGATATGCAGTGATAATTATTTAGGTGTAGAAATAAATGAAAGAATTACTACCCTTTCATTTTAACTTGACCTTGATTAAACAATTAGGCCTACATTGTGCAGATTTTTAATACGTAGGCCTAAATATTTATTTATCTGTCGCAGTATCTTTGATAACTTGTTATTTGCATTACAGCCTACATTATTATTAGCTTTATGTTTTGAATTAGAATAGAATTTTGTGATAACATGTAGTTCTGATTACACATGACAATTAAAAATAAATTTGTTTGCTGGCCTGATTGAACTTCATAATTTTTTCTATTACGGTTATTGACTAGAAGACTGGCAAATGCATAGTAGTGCAATATATCTTAAGTCAGAATATTCATATTAAAAGACTTATTTCTTTACCAATATTAGAAATGTACCCAGCAAAATACAAATTAACGATAATATAATTTTGAGAGTTAAACTTTTTGAATACTCGGAATTGCGTGAATTTTTAAAATTTTAGGTCGGGGTCCTGTGGGGGTTGCTACTCTTATCCAAAAAAATTACAATTTTTACTCTACAAAAAATTTTTTAATCGGCATGTTTGGCGTTTAAAATAACATAAATATTTGTAACCGGAAAATTTTCGGATCGCACCCTCTATATGGTAGGGGGTAATATTTTTTATCTTTTTTACGGTCCATTGTAGCAGAAAAATGTATAGCCCGGTTTTTGTGCCTTTCCAACAGTAATTTAAGACAAAAGGCTAACGTTACCCTTAACTCACTAAGAACCAGTTCGCTGAGAAAACAATAAAATAAATTTTGTGTTTTTGGGGCTTACCGTTTTCATGTTTTATTTTTACACCTTCAAAACGGGTTTCTTCAGCAAATTTTAATTTGGTAAAAGTGACACGTACCACATAGCATCAAGGAGAATTTTGTAATTTTAGATCGGGGTCGTGTAGGGGTTGCTACCCCCAACCAAAAATTTTGAAATTTTCAGAATACAAAAAAGTAGTTCAACAACATTTGGTTCAGCTATCAAAATTACATAAAATGTAGTAATCCGATAATTTCCCCCTCCCCCAAAGGTGGGGGTAAGTATATGTAATTTTATCTCCTAAACGGTGCATCGTAGCAATAAATTGTATAGAATTTCTTTTGTGACTCTTCCAAAGTACTTCAAGACTATAGACCTAAAGTTCCCAGTTATTTACCGCTACGCTGAAAAAACTCAAAAACCAAATTTTGGTTTTTGGGGTTGCCATCATGTTTTTTATTTTTTACATGTTCAGAAAAGTTTTTTGATGTATTTTTATTTGTAACTTTTCTTTTATTTGTTATACTTATTCCTGCTATCATGGGTAATTTTTTTAAAATCAGCCGGAAGGCTGGTTTGAACCTCTAGAGGCTTTACTAAGTAAAACAAGGAGTGAGGTGGTTTACCATTGTTTTTCTTTTTGAGTGGAAAAGTATACTTATCAGCACGCCAGGCCCTCTGAAAAGCACATAATTTCCACCCTGCAAATGACACCTTCACTTCATTCACCACAGGGTCTGGCTGTATAATAAAACTCAATACTCTCAGAGAAGATAACTCTGTGTCTTTTACACCTCTACTTTTTCTGTTCTTAAATGCTTAAGTCATATTATATTTGGCTGACCATGTGATAAGAAACAGCTAACAAGCTAACAACTATTTTTTGTAGCCCTGGCATTAGCAGATTGAGTGCAAATAATTTAACACTTTGCCTGCCTGTTATGGGAAAATTATTTAAGCAGCAGTAATTTAATAAGGCCTTTTGTTTTACAATTGAGATCTTGAAATAATTATCTTTAACAATATGTACCTATATATTTTCTCAAAAAAAGTTTAATATTATCAAGTAAATTTTTATAATGCATCCTTGATAATTATTAAGCCTGTTGTAAAAATATTTTTATTTTATAATGCACTTTTACAGATGCTGTATTATTAGTTTTTCTCCTGTGATTTTATATCTTTACTTACATATTTCGGTGGATCCACCATTATTAGATTATTTAAATTTAAAAAAATTGATAGGCTTATTTTCAATTTATTAAAATTTTCTGAAAGATGTTGTACCTTTAGCCATTTGTATAACACTTCATTTTGAGTTTAATCTATTTTGTCTTCTGTGTAGATGGCTGCAGAAGTTAAATTCACTTTACCATTTTAAAATTTAATCGATATATTATTATAGGTAAAACATAAAAATATGGTGTACAATAGAAATAGAAAACAATAAATTACATTTTATGAGACATGCTCGTGATTAAAAAGGACAACAAAATAATAATATGCTTTTCGTAAAAGTATATTACTTGTCTTTACTATTAATAAATTTTCTAAATTCGGACGAATGAAAGACTGCAGATGAAA
Source organism: Catonia carolina (assembly GCA_035578175.1). Lineage (NCBI taxonomy): Eukaryota > Metazoa > Arthropoda > Insecta > Hemiptera > Achilidae > Catonia > Catonia carolina. The sequence goes on along the minus strand of JAQMRL010000007.1, from coordinate 37,314,575 downwards.
GCGGAGCATAGTGGCCTAGAACACAGCACAGAGCCAATTGACATTCTGCAGCCGTATCCTGCATTGTCACGTTGTAGTCCCGCTGTTTTAATTACTAGTTACTAAAAATTTTGGATTCAATCTTCTTGAACAATCATGTAAAATATTTGAAATCTGTTAATCCATCAGCTGAAGAATTAAACAGCAAACAGAGATGAACCTTTTAGTGCAAGTTTCATGTCAATAGTTTAAGGGAATTCTAACTTATTCGTGGATTAAGTTTTTTTTTTCAAATATTACTTAAGGTTAAAGAAAATTTGCTGTTTGTTAACAATTAGATATTTTACTAAATAAAATAATTATTCAAAACATGTACGCTAACATTAAAGACGTCAGGTATTAATAGTCTTTGTAAAAGCTACTTTTATATCTGTTCCTTTTTAACAATCGTTTTTATATCATGTATAATTAAGCGATATCAATGTGTAGTTGTATTTTTACTTTTAACGTTGTAAGATTTATTAATCATAACAAATACATAAATAAAAGATATATAACTAATAGTTTGTTTTATCAGTTCAGGAAAATTATGAATAGGCAGATACGTTTATTTTGGAGAGTTATTTATAAACTTTACATTCACGTCAGAAAACGAAAGAGATGTAAAGTATCAACAAACAATGAGTAGTCATAACACTATTAATGTGTTGTCAATATTAGAGTCTTGCTAGTAGAACAATACACATAAATTATGCATGGTTAAAATGTAAATTAATGAATTATACTCTATAAAATTTATCATTTGATATCTGGCATGAAAAAATGTTGGATTTTCGTTAAAGTTAAATGAAAAATGTATTGTGTCCAGATGCCCATTTATCTCAATGTTAATGGTTTTACCTCTTTCTCAAGAGCTATTGGGTAACCCGATGTAGATTTTTAATTACAATTCACAAACGTTACATAGTTAAGTTTATTTTAAGTTTTTGTTAAGTTGCATCAACATCTTGGTTATTAGCTACTACTTTGGGCTACAAATCATTGGGTTTTGACATTTTATAATTTGTAGACCCGTCAGGAATTGAACCCGGTACCTTTCACTTGGTAGGCTAGCGCTTTAACCACTACGCCACGGAGGTGGCCTAATATTTTTTTTATTTGTATTGCAACAAAAAAATTATAGGCCGTAAACATATATTTATTTACGTTAATTGTAAAGATTTAAAGAAACCCTCTTAAAGCATCATCTACCTACGCACGCTGTCCGTGGATGACAGACTGACAAAAAGTCAGCTGGAGTTGATGGAACGGAGTGTGATGGCGAAGTGGCAACCTCACACCCAACCTTGCCTATCATTGGCTAGATCTCATCGACAATCTTACAGTAGCTCTGTTATAACCACCTATATTCATATAAAATGGCAGTGTATTGAATTATGACATTAAGCATTTAACCATATAGAAGATGAGAAACTTCTAAAAAACATGTAATGAATAAAAATTTTTATCCTTGTGGCCAGATATCAATAAAGAAAATCTATCATTAAGTAATAACGAAAGAGTGTATAAAACAGAATGAGGAATGTAATGAATGTTATATTGATGTGACTAACTGTAATTTTCAAGTAAGATTTCGTAAACACTAGAAAGCACTGAATTGTGACTACATAAAAATTATACAAATCATTCACATTACATGTATAAAAATAAAATAAAATATTTGATAAGGTAGACTAACATTTCAGTATAATACATCCATGTAATTAAAAAACAAAAAGAAAGTATTAGATGTTCTATTTATGTATAAGCATATGAATGAACAGAAAGAACATTAAATTTAAAAATGTTGAAGTCATATTGATTGTTGTTTTGCTATCTATAAATGAACAGTTTTGTACAAAAGACTGAATATATAACATCTAGAAAATTTAAACAAATTTATCTTCAATTTTTATTTTTATATTATTTGATGTTGGTGAATCTACTGAAAAAGTAAGTTAAGAAATAACATAGGGGGGAATGAATAATATGACAGTTGTAAATGGGTAGTAAAAATTACAATAGTTACATTATACTACACTTTTGTCGAAGCTTTGCTCCTGCCCTCAAAAACTGATTGAACGAATGGCGTAGAAGAGATAAGGTGCGTAGAAAAAGATTATGCCTGTACTACTTTATCCAATGACATTCCAGATTATGTAGTACAACTATTAATGAAAATGGCACAAATGTACAGTATTCAGATAAATTGAAGTCCCCTAGCTGTGGGAGTGAGAGAATGCCAAATCCTCTCACTCACACAAGCCATGCACACCATTCCAATAACATTGTATAATTTCACTTTTGCTGTGAGCAAGCGTTTATGAATGCAGTTAACTAACAAGCTATCTTATTCTTCTTTCTTTATCTGTTGAATTATTTTTCAGGGTGTTTTATGGTATTTTGAAGTTCTTTCAACTAGTCTATTAAAATTAGCTTCCTCCTCACAGCACTTTAATACATATTATATCAAATTTCTTTCTCAGCTATGGGTAAGCGCATAGTGAACGCTGGTCACTTACAAGCGGGAGCCTGCTCGTAAGAATAGGCCATTATATTTTAATCGAACGTCTCATTGTAAACGCTGGTGGAGAAAGCTGGGCGCTGGTCATCTGCGCATATCACCTCACTGGTTTGTTTTGAAAAAACTGGCCTCTGCTTGCTGGCAGGTTGCTAAATGTACTTTGGCATCATATAATACGTATTCATAAATAATAACAACTTGTTAATTCATTTTTAACATAGGTTTATAAAACTAACTTTAAAAGATTATTACTGGCCAAACAATGCTTTATAATATTGCATATCAGTAGTCAAAAAGTTTAAAATGTTCGAAGTAATCACAAATCTTTCTTCCCGTAATATTGGCTGCTTGTGCAAGTTGCACCATTGTTTTTTTAAAATGAGTTCTACTTTAGACAACATAAAATTAAACGTTTCCAGAGTCATTATCATGCATTTAAAAAACCTGTCTCTATCTTTTTTTTAATTGCGGAAAAAGATGATTATGCCGAACAATTTTGTATAGGTAAGCGTTTTCCATTAGGAATAATTCATCATGACTGCTGTTACTGGAACTCATGTTGAATACTGACAACTGAATGAAGGTTAAGCACGTAGTTACATGCTCCCATGCGCTTACCCTATGGTTTGTTTGCCCATGTTTATGAACACTTACATCAGTAGACATTATTTATATGCCACATGAAATGTACCGTGAAATCTCAATTTCAGTTAAAATTATATGTAGGCTAGTAAGAAATCGGAGTCCCCCAACAAATACCGATTGAATGAATATTTTTACAGAGAACAATGTATATATGAAAAGAACAAACACACACACACTTGTCACAATAGCACAGACCAAGACAACGATTGTAGAATGCTTTTACATCTAGATTAAAAGGGTAAAGACCTTTGGGCGCATGCGTAGTTATGCAACATATTTCCCTCTCACTCGCTCGACTATGGGACTTCAATTCACCTGACATCTTTATTGTACTGATGTTATTTTATTGATTAGTAGGTTATGCTAGACACTACAGCTCACCAGGGGTAAACATTCGGCACAGGAGTAGTACATTTTGCTGTTTTGTAATTATTTTTTTTTCCTAACAGGTTGTTAGCAATGTCAGGTAGCAATAGACCTGTGGAAGGGACTCCCAGGCAGGAGTCTCATGAAGATGAGTCCGACAGTACTTCTCAACCGAACGAGCCGCCAGTGCAAGAGCTTAGTGATGAGCAGGCTACAGGAACTTTGCTAACACCTAGGCAACAATTTTTCCTTCCATTACTTACTGCATCTCATTTGATGTCACGAACACGATTGCCGAGACAATCTGAAGGAGTGAGAAATTATGCAAGAAGAAGTTCCCGTTTGGTTCAGACTTGTAGAACCTCAGAAATGATACCTTCACTTGATGAACCACAAGTCATTCAAGATTCTCAAGAAGCTGTTGAACATGGACATGCAGCTGTGACTAGGCCAATGGCCACTAACACTAGCACAATGCATTTTACAGATCCTGATGCTGGTCGATTAATGCTCTATGAAGAAACCACTACAGTGTATTCTGAAATTTCAGTAGTAGAGGCATTAGAAGATGAAAATATATCTCATTTATTAATAAACCTCCTCTATTATGAATCATTACCTGTTTTAGATAGAACAATACAATTTCTCTGCAGAAATGCACCATGGCACCTGATGGTAAGTGCATCTTAATATTTGAAACTTATTTTCAAAGCCATTCATTCATTATTTTAATAATTACTACGTTATACTTACTTGTTCATAATCAGCTATCACTTACATTTTAATTGATGTTAGATTTTATATTCTTTGACAAAGAAGTTGTGTGTTTTTCCTGATCGATTACAAAACATAAAATCACTTTACTCCAAAATAATAAGGCAACCTGTCTAAATGAAAGCCGCATACCTCTTTCAACTGACTTAATTGTGACAAGTATTTCTTTCTGGGCAATAAACAGGATATGTTAAATTTAATTCCCCCAAACCTTTAAAAATATTGAATTTATTTAAATTATTATTCATTTGCATAAACTTTTGGTAGTTTAATGCAATTTTATGATCTTCTAAAGAAATAGTGAAATTGCATTATGGTTTATAAGATGCAGGAATATGTGTTCGAAGAAAATTTGTGTAGCATTGGTGACATGTTGGAGACCAGTTTTTCAAGTTAGTCTTAAGCTGAACTTGAGGTCAAAAGTGCATCTAGCATGAATAAAAGATGTGAAAATACTACAACTTTCTAATGAAATTACAGTTTTTCAATTTATATCAGTGTCCCTAATAACACTATATTGTTACAGTAAAGTTCTGTATATTTAAATTTAAAAAAAAGTTTATGTTCTTTTTATGTATTAGATTTGTAGAATTAGTTCAGAGCTACGTCAAAATACTATGGAAGAAAAAATCGGGTCAGTCCTTTATCAAAACCAGTCAGCTGTTAGAAGAAGTATGAATTTAACAATCTAGATCATAATGTTTTTTATTTATTTATAATTAATTTTTTGTATTTCAGAAAATTATCTTTATTAGAAGAGAGCGAAATCGTGAATTACTTGATGATGCACGAGGTGCTTCACAGCCCCACCTAGTTTCTCTGAGTCATGAGGTACCAGTTCAGGCGCCTCCTCTTGCATCAGGTTAGTACTGCAAATAAATACAATATTGTAAAATCATGATTGTTTCAGTTTTTTAATTCAAATCTGAAGTAAAGGTAACTAATAACAGTTTTTTTTTAGATTTATTTCATTTACAGTGAAACTGATCATTTCAAAGCTGATAAGGTAGGGAAGGAAAAGACAGTAGGAAATGGTTCTGGTCATAACAAAACAAATATAAATGGTAAAACATAAATTGATTTTTATAGAGACTTCAAAATATGCATTATGTTTATTAATTTCCTTAGAAAAAGAGTGAAACAGAAAATTAAATCGCTTGGCAGCAATTCAGTAGAATGTTTGATAGGTTGTGCTGTAGTTGACATCAAAAATTTGTATGAGATATTGAAAGTTATGAGTGAAGAAAGGCTTAGCTATTGACGGTGATCAACCACCATTACCTATTGATGATCAACAATATTAGTCTGCAATAATAATATGAAAATCAGTCAACAACAATGTGTCTGCAGTTGCCTGCAGGCATGGTTGAGTAAGATCAAGCTCAACGCAAAGTGTCACCAATACCATCATCGAAAAAACAATGGTGCAAAATTTGGACCAGCATATTACAATTAAATTTTGCATTAAATTTGGTAAAAATGGAGCAGATACACTAAAAATGCTTAGGCATACCTTCAGGGAGGGCACAATATCATAGAACTGAACTTTTGAGTGGCACAAGGGGTTTCAGGAGACCGTTGACAACGACAAGCACTCAGGGTGCCCAACAACCACAAAAACTGAAAATATGATCCAAAAAGTGCTACATATTTTCAACAGCAATTGACGAATCAGCATCTGGATGTTAGTCGAAGAAAGTGGTGTATCAAAATCAATATTGTTCACCCCATTTTGATATGAAGAAGTCTGCGCCAAAATTGTGCCCAAAATTCTTACCGACAACATGAAGGAACAGCGCCTGTTGAATGCCAGGAATTGTTCGAACGTTATGAAACAGAGTCTGAGATTTTTTTGTTTTCCAAGATAAAAAGAACTCTGAAATGACACCGCCACGGGACGCTGGAGAGGGTAAAAGATGCTTTTACTGCTTGTGTACGAGAAATACCTGTTGACGGCCTTCCATAGAGCCTATAGGGGGTGGTGGAAGCTTTGTAAAATGCACATCAAGTCGGGAGGAGCGTACTTAGTAAACTTCTTAAGAGATTGTAAATTTATGTTTAATAAACTAAGAACAATTACCGGAACTTTTGGGACTGACTCTAATTTTGGTTCATAGAAACTGAAAAAGATAAGGAGATGATAGTGAATTAGGAAGAAGGTAAAAAAATTATAAAGGGATTTAAGGGGAGAGAGAAAATGGCATATGAAAAAAAAGTAATTTTATGTGACCTTAGTAAGCTGAAATGATAGAAGAAAACTGATGATTACAGTATTATGTAATGGTACTTGCAAATAATAATAGTAGTGTGTATAGTAATGATTTAACTGATGAAATTCAATCATTTTGGGTTGTAATTCATATAGTAGGTACTTGATTGTTGGATGAAATCTAAATGTTGTGATAAGACCTATCTTATTATTTCAGCTTCATAGTTTTTAGAGAAAATAGTTTTGTAACTGGTTCTACTATTTGTACTGGACAAAGGCTAACAACATTTTTGCTGTACAAAATATCAGTTAATGCAAAATTACTGATGTCAGCAACTAGGTTTCAATTGCTGTTTTCTGCAGGTTCTGTTCATGTCAGAAAAAACTATTTAAATGGTAAGTGATACACATCACTTACATGGCAAGTGATCTTAAATGGTAAGTGATCACATACATTATGGCTGTGTTTATCTAATGATAAAGCTATCTATGCAGCCATCTAGCTACATATTAGTTGTAACAGTTTTATAACCTGTTCCAGTGTATCAAGTAGGAATTTTTTATCTGTTTTATCTCTGACTGAAAATAGAAGCCAGTTATGATTATGTAGGAAAAATTATTAAATTTGAAGCCATTTCTTATTCCAAGTTAACTGTTTAGGATTCTTTACACAAAACTTGATTTCATGTACTATTTACTTCACACAAAAAAATCAGGTGTGAAACACTTACACTACTTTCTCTTGCCAGTGCAAATAATGACCAATATAATCTAACATTAGTAATAAAACATTAGAAATAAACAAAAAACTAACCGAATAAAACATAACCTTATTTTAATCATAAGTGAAAGACGCAAAATGAAAATCAACCTGAAGTTTGGCTTAAAAATACAGAAAATCACTCTTTCACGCTAAACTAGGCTCTGTAGAGAAAGTGCCCTTATCTTGTAGATCTTTTAATTTCCTATAAATTTGATTATATAAGTTACACTTGTCATAAAATGCATACTAAGGCTGAAACCTTAAAAAAAATTGATTTATTTACAAGTTTTGGTGACAAAAAATCAGAACATCGCTGATTACTGCAAAACTAAGCGTTATACAAAAAATGTTTGAAACAAAAGTTGTAGGATTTTAAATTCTCTACCTTTAAGTATATACATTTTGCGCTAAAATGTATATTAAAGTCGCAATCTTAAAAACCAATTTTATAATGTAAAAACAGCCTCTCCAAGAATTTCAGCATACATGGTGCCTACCCTATCTTGTAAAGCATAAAAAATTTGGTATATGAGGTGATTTTAAAAAACATCGTAGGAGCCGTTTTTGAAAAAATTGCAAAAAAGTGAAAAATGACACGAATTAAGTACTATATCCGGTTTACCGATTTTGGTGAAAATGTTTGCGTTGGGTCCGGTAGTAGTATCTAACTTAAGTTTCAAGTTTGTACGATGTTCCGTTTTTGAGATATTCTGTTCACACACACAGACCGGTCGCTAAAAACATGTTTTTTGGGTTCAGGAGGTCTGAAAACGTGTAGATCGATGAAAAATTGACATGAAAACAATACTTTCCTTCCTGTATGTTCATATAGGCAAGAGGAAGTAAAAATATACTAGCTTTTGACTAGAGGAAAATTTATCTTAAAATGAAATAAGGTATAATAATATTATGTAGTTGTAACTGGTAAATAAATGTTTCAGTGAATATGTCATATTCAACCTGCTCAAGACTTTCACTACAAGAGGAGTCATTCCAATTGACTCTTTCAGTTACATTGTAATTCAGAGCTTTGGAGCGACTTGCAATAAATTCTGTTTTATAGTTGAGAGCATTTTCCTTTGGTTGCATTTGATTCCTTCATGTTATAATTTTTAGGTTTAACTACATTGTCTTGTTTGTAGATAATTTTGCATTGTTCTAAACAGTGCCAAACACAAAAGTAACTCCGTCTGAAATAACATGAACTTCTATTTCAGGCCTTCCAGCACCAGCAGCTGAAGTAGTTAATCAGCCATCATCGTCATCGTCATCTGCAGTGTATGATTCTTCTATACCACAGTTAGTGCTGCAAGAAGATCAACCATCAGTAGTACGACCACATATCAATTTGTTTGACCCACCACCAGCATCTATTTCAGGCCTTCCAGCACCAGTAGCTGAAGTAGTTCATCAGCCATCATCATCTGCAGTGCATAATTCTTCTATACCGCAGTTAGTGCCGCTAGATCAACCATTAGTAGTACGACCACGTATCAATTTGTTTGACCCACTACCAATCTTTGAATACAGTGATGATGATGGTTATGCGTCAAGTTCATCATCAGCTGCAACAGTTTTTTCAAGAAGAAGGAGTAGCCTTGCTGTGTTGATAGATGAAGTATGTCGTAAGATTTTCATTTTCATTCGTTTTATTTTGTCCATTTTTTTCAGAAGCAATACTCTTTGGAAACCTTGCCCTTTAATTTTCTGCATAATTTTGTACATCAACAGTAACGTGTGGTTATTTTTCTTTATTCTCCCATGAATTGTAGGTAAACCGTTAAGTTTGTTTGGGTCAGTTGCCAGATAATAAAAAAGAACCTATTGTGTAAAAATTTAATGGATGTCTCAAATTTTAGTCAGGCATAATTAGTTTCAACACTGCTTTCCTAGTACAATGCAATGGATCCTTGTACTTTCAGAGAATAGGTGAAGTGCTGTTGCCTCATTTATTTCTACAAAATACCAACTTATATTCCTTAGATGTAGGGATTTGGACAGTTCAGGAATGTTGCATAGTTACCAATTTCATAAAGTATAAGTTGAACAGTCTTGTTTTCTACAAAGAGTTAAAAAATAACTGCAGGTCTTGTCTTTATACTGTCTGTTTTGAAGTGGCAGTTAATATTTACACATTTATAAAACATAATAATAAAACCAGAAATGCACCAGCAATAGTGCTGAGCGTTACTTATATGCAATGGCAGAAAAAATGTAAGACTGTCGGCATAACACCAATCGTTGTATATAAGTAACAGCAAAATAGAACTGACACTGTGACTTGTATACATTCAACAATTTATTGTAGGTATACTGTTCCCCAATTACGATGGCATGTAGGAAGGGTAGCGAGACAGAGAGAGAACGTGTTGCATCTGCCGTTCCCCTCAACTCATATCAATCAGTGCATGGTGTTCAAGTGCAATAGGTACGGTAGGGCACTCTGCCAGCCAGTTTCGTTCACTACACTCTAACAAGCTCATTTTTCATCAAAAAATTTAAAAAAATTACTTGCGCTTCTTAATGAATTTTATTTTATTATATTATTTTATTATTACACTATAAAAATTATTATTTTATTATACTCTGATATGTAGATAAGGTACGCTTGTACAAAGTTAGACGTTTAAATCTCATCGCATTTCTTGCGTATCACCCAGGCTAATATAACTTCTTTTCAAGGACGACATAATATGCGTTTTATTATTTTGTTACTAAATATAAAATTTCATCTGTAATTTGATATTTGTTGGGTAGAAACAGAAATAATAAACGAGCTTGAAAAATTACTCTTTGAAGGGAAGTCAAAGATAGATCATTGTGTCTGATGTCTCCTTCCTGTTAGTATTCCAAGAAGCTGAATCATTTTTTATAGTCGTTAACTGTATACCAAACATACATAAATTTTAAGAAATCAACTACACGCACAATATCAGTTGTATGAAATTTTAACAAAAAGAACTGCATAGTAAATATAACAGAAAGAGGGTATGACGTCCCTCTCTTTCGGGTCTGTCAAAATGATGGTAGGTACATCATTTAGAAGAAAATTTATTGCCTACTACTCCAAATTGAATCGAAGACATTTTTCCCCATATATTTTGTGCACGCGAAACTAATTTTGACGGCGTGCGGCTTTCGACAGCGACACAAATGTTAAAAAGATAACCGCACAAACAGAACACAATGAGTAGTTAGTACTACTTTAGAGGCAGCCGGTATCAGGCTACGACGCTGTGGTGAGGGAGCTACTTACTACGCATGCCACTGTAGTTGGTTATAGTTATATATAATACATCTGTATCTTACTAAGCAAGTTGGCATACACTAAGTTTTTTTTTACGTCTGACTAAAATCACAAAGTTTAGATGAAATAACAGTTAAAAAAATTACTTTCCAGCCATAATATTGTCCAAGTTGACAGAAGCCGGTTGAAAAGTGTAGTCAAAACAAACGATCTACATAGTACAGCCAGTGTTGACTGAATGAATACTAATTGAATGTACAGTAGCTACATGAATACAATAAACAAAATCTGTAGCTTACAGTTAAGTTTTTACTCCTATGATTACCTTGTTGCATTGTTGTATGCAACACACGGCATCCAAGGGGTAAAATATTATTAGTTGCATCTGTTATAATATTACAAGGGCCTTTCAATAATTAACATTTCAAATTGATGAAGAGAATAATGGTTTATTCAGTGACAATATTTATTCTATTTATTTTGTAATATTTCTCTAGCGATTTAAAAAAATTCCACCAATCTGTGAGCTTTCTGATTTCTGCACTATAGAATCTGTAGTCATTCTTATTTGCTGTTTGAATCATTCATATACCACTTTTTTGACCGCTTCATTGTCGTCAAATTTCTTGCTACGTAAAAAGTTTTTGAACAGGCCAAAAAAGTGAAAATTGAATGGGGCTCTGTCTGGGCTGTTAAGTAACATGACAACACCTCCCAACCTAACTTCTTGAGCGATGTGGGGGCGAGTTGTTATGAAAAAGAATCACATTATTTGAGACAGCTCCATTATGTTTTTAAGTTATCGCTGGTCTCACATTTGTCAGAATTGTACTCTGTGTTCACGGTACATTTTTCTTCGTAATGGTCATAAAAATTGTTTCACCCATTGATTAAGGTTACTGCTTCTGAAACAATTATCACCATACTGTTTCAACATTCTTGAATATATTTCCACCGGTTTTACACTCTCGGATATTAAAAATCTTACCACTGAACGTTGTTCTTATGGTGTACATGTTTAAAGCGGAACTGACATTTTGAAATAAACAAAAAGGTTATGTTTATATAAATAATGATCAAACAGCTGATTAACAGTGTTCCCAAGGTTACCAACTTTCATTGTCATTGAATGAGCTGTTTCTCTCTACATTAATTTGTTTTGTTAATAATTGATTGCTGTCATGTATTAATCTGTGTTAATTACCATGATATTATTATGTGTTTCTAAGTTAACTTCCAACTAAAGAATTACGATTAATTTATTTTTCAGCGTGCCCAAGTTTCAGAGCCCAGCTCATTTGTTGCTGTACCACCAAGAACGACAGAACCTGGTAAGTCTGTTATATTCTTACTACTTCTGATATTTTTCATGATAGCTTTTTGAGCGATATTATTTAAATAATTGATATTAAATGGGCATTCAAGGCATTATTAATTTAACTGCAGTTATTAAAAAATGTTGACAATTATTGTTATTGAAAGATATCCGAAGTCAATTTTAATTTTTTATTTGAAGCATCATTGGTTTGAACCATATTGTCCTGACCTATTTATGTAATTTTTTCATTGTTTAAGCTGGTTTTAAAGTTATTGTTATGAATATTTCTAAAATTGGGATAAACTACCTGTAAATTTGTACTTTGTTGTGGGTGTAAGGAAATGTGTTGATCCCTTTGTTTAAGGATTGTTCTTCTCTCTGTTGAAAATACAAAAGGATATACTTACTACTATTACGTTTTGTTTACTTTGTAATAAATATATTGTAACACTTAAGCCAATGTTTGTTTGGGATCTGGTTATAATAAATAATAAACAGACTTTCTTTAAACTTTGAACAATATGTATTTGCACAATTATAAATTACAGTTAATTATTATGCAATTTATGCAGAAGTACCTAAACCAACAGTTGCTACTCAATGAAACATCTAACTGCAACTATCTATCTACAAAGTAGATAAATAGATTTTTTTTCATTAACAACACTTGGTCTGATCTATCAGAAGTGTCAGAGGATTTCCCCTAATAGCTTTGTACAAAGCATAAATATAATTACCTCCTTGTTACATTGTGTACACCATGTCTTATGTGTTGGAGCCCTTTTGATTAATTTATTACTATGCAAATCCAGGCACAATTGATATTTTTATGTTTAATTCTTTTTACAGATATTGAACCTTCATCTCCACCTGGTTCCAGTGCATCAATACCATCTTCTCTTTCCTTTACATCTGAGGAAGCTCAAATAACAAGCACAGAGAGCAGTGGTCCCAGCCATCCTGACGAGACATCTAAAAACGAAAGAACTAGTGAAATGGTAAAATTTTTGTATTGTGTATTTTATTAATGTTACCTCTGTTCTAGTTTCACTCTAAGAAGTTGGACATAATTTATAGAAACTAGTGACAACTCATCTTGGTAGTCTTAATTTTGCACAAAATGTATTGTGGATTCACTTTTGTTATATTATGTCATTGAATCTTTTTGTATAGTAAAATTCTGTAACCTTGTCTTGTACAATTTGAGTACTTTATTATCATTTGATTTATGTAAGTTATTGGCAGTATAAAAATTATTATTTTTTAAATGTTCTTAAAAACACTAGTTGCAGTTTGAAATTGCAACCAGCTGCATTTAAATTGAATTAATCTTGATTCTTTGGTAGTTGCCACCTTAGCTTATAATGTAAATTTTGTTAAACACTTAGATCTGTGAATTTTCTGGGTAGCCGTTCCAGAATTTTTTGTGTTTAATGCATGTTTTTTGTTTCAGTCAACTAAGGATGATGATAATCATGCGTAAGTTACTGTTTTAATTTGTTTACTTAAGTTGCTCAAATCCTTTTTGGGTGTTCATAGATTCCTCCTTACCAGATTTTCATAGAATCACATTCTTCTCTTTCTTATTTCATCCAATATTTTCAGATTTGTTTTTTATTTGGGTGATTCCTTGCTCAATATTGTTTGTCTTAATTTACAGATTCAATTATTGGATCCAATATTTTCTATTCTATTGTTCTTTTTTTCTAATTCTTCTCTTTCATCTTTTAATGGTTATAGTTCAGTGGTTCTGGTACCATTACTGTTTTATAGTGTCTGATTTTGTATCCCCAGAAGGACTTTTTACATACAGTAATCCCTCGGTATCCGCGGGGGTTACGTTCCGGAGGGTTACCGCGGTTCGTAAAACCGCCGATAATACCTTATATGAACGAAAAGATGGGGGTTAGGTTTTGAAGGAAAAGTCCTGTGGTTGTTTTAAGTGTTTAATAGAAATAGGAACATTTTAATATTATTATAATTTATTAATATATATAATAAATACAGTACTGTACGCATAAAAGATTTAGGTTGCTTTAAAATAGTTAGTTATGGCTGTTTGCTTCTTCTTCTTTTCAAACTCCTTGTGGACTTCTCCAATATGGTATCATCAGCTCCTGGAGTCCTCTTTTGAATTGAAGGGCCCTTTTCATGATGGTATCCCTCTCCAATTCGTGATCAGCCAGCTGTGTTGCCATGCTGAGGATCTTGTTGATGGTTTGTGAAGAAATGCATGGCTTCGTTTCAGGATCGTCAAACAAACAAAGAACTGTACGTACGTATGAAGAAGTTAGACTGACACATGGAGGAAAACGTACGGATAAATTACAGTATGGTGTCGGGGGAAACATATGGTGGTTAGGGGTGGAGATTATACTAGCGGGGCCTGATACCTGGTGACGTGCTCTCTATGTACAGTGCATGGAAATCTAGCTTGGCTCATGGCGGCCATTGCCATACTAGTGTGTGATTCAACATGATAGGAATGGCACATTTATTCAAACACGTAGGGTGACACATGTTTTCGGAATTGTATGCCTTCTCCACCTCCCACCAAGTACAGAGTACACAACATGAGATTACGTACGTATTTTAAGGTTTTAGGCCCACGGACAAAGTCCACGAATAACTGAAACCTGCGGATACCAAGGGATTACTGTACTCTGCATGTTGATTTGTGTGCTGTAGCTAATTTCGTGATTGTAATCTGTAGTATATTTTTTATTTAGGCAATCTGAAATCCTTTCTCTCAAGTATGATAACATTTTAATTTTGCTGATTTCTTTCTTTTTTTATTTTGTTTGGAGTGTCATCTGGTATAAACTGATTTGTTTCTAGGGATATGTTGAGTCCTATCTTTACCACATTTTATTATAATTCCTTTATTTTGCTCTTGTGCCTCTTCTATTTCTTCTATTTGAGCTACATCATCTGCAAAAGCAATACAGTTCAATTCGAATATTATTGTATTTCTTATTTTTATTCTTTTTTTATTTCTATTCTTTTTCCATGTAAGCTTAATAGTTTTTTTTTCAGGTTCCACTATCAGTTCGGATGTGGCAAACATACCCAACTCAGCATGAGTTGCTTGAGGGTGCAGGAGATGATGTAACTTCTCTGGATGAATTGCTTGCAAAACAAAATGAAGCAGGTAAATATATTATTATTAATTTTTTGTTACAATTTTACTTTCTTTATATTTAAAATCCCTGTAAAAAACTATTTAGTCTACTAGAAGCAAAGGTTTGAGGGATAGTCAAAGGAAAATTATGTTTTTAATTTTTGTGATTCTGTTAAATTTACATTTAGTTTAATACGCAAATTGCTTATGTTGTTGGCATTTGAATATATCTTGATGACATTTAAATGAAAAAAAATTATCGCTGTACTACTTATTGTTTTGTTACCTATATGTGCATTGTTAATATAAACAGCAAAAACTGATTTTGTTGTAAGATTACTAATAGTAGTAACAAGGTGCAGTCAGAAAGTTAGTTACCTTTACTAATAATTATTCTAGTTGAAGAGATATTTTAATGTTGGCAGCATTGTTTGCAATTTGTTCCTAGGCTGTAGGAATAAAGTTTGGCCAGTGGTGTAATTTTGAACATGTCATGTCAGTTGGAACTTAAATTCAAATTAAAGATTCGTGGTATTATTAATTTCCTGTGGCCAGAAAGGCCACACCAAAATCTATTATGAGTTCTGTGATGTGTGGTGCCAATACATTTTCATGTCAAACAATCACAATATAATATCAGCTGTTTGAAAATGGCCGCACAAATATCAAGATGATTACCGGTTAGGAAGGATGACAACCGCTATGAGAACTTACTGTTTAGGCCTATAAATGAATAAAACATTTTTTCAAATTACAAAAAAAATTTAATCCAGTTTATAATTTTCTGAACCACATATCAAAATGGTATGTAGTCAAGATCATTTCTTGTAAATGTTACAATAAAGAATGTGATTTTGTTGTATTAATTTACAAAGTTTATTATATTTTTTGTTTACTTGAGTTTTCTGTTTGTTATTTCCAGGGTTAGCGGAAGCACAGGGGGGACTCCAAGGTCAGGGAATGTCTGATCCATTGGAACTTCAACCTGAATCTGCTGATCTTGTAAGACAGGAGAACAGTACACAGACTAGGGTTATTGCTCAGTACACACCTCATCCTCTTCCAGAATCTGCAGCTTATGATCAGAGTTCTGTACTTGCAGCCCACTATTCTCGGACAGATCCACAAGCCAGTCTTTTTCCTATGCCGAGGACAGTATCTATTAAGCCCCCAGATGTTAAACCAGAAGGAAAAGTGACTCTTCATTATTCACCAGTATGTAAATATTAAAATAATATGATTTTAAGAAAATTATTAACTGGGTTCTGATGCCATGTCCAGTTCTCTTGATTTTCATGAAGAATTGCCATATCAATTTCCATATCATTTGTGCAGACTATAAATTTCAAATCAATGTGTATCCATCATAACAATTACAGATATGCAAAATTTAGACCTTTGGTGGAAAGGACTTGAATTTCTGGTGAATCCCAATTTAGAATGGCCTACTAGTCGTATTAACCCTTCAAGTTCTGAAAAATTTAGTATCAGTGCAAGACAACGTGCTTGAAAATTCTGTCCTTTTTATCACCTTAAACCTGTTTTCAGAATTATTTATATTTTCATCTTTGTTGAAACTTCTGTGTGTGTTATAGCAATAATTTTTAAGTGAATTACAAAAGGGACCTCACGACCTTCTATAAGGTCTTTATTTAGCATTTATAAAATTGAATAAACTTTTATCTAAAAGCTGTGGCAAACTGTCACCATTTGCAGACAAAGACAGATCTTATTCGTGTTGGCGGATGCTTAGCTAATGCTCGATTGTCTTATAATACCAAACATTTGGTAGTAGGTATAATAGTACCTAATAAACATCACTTTGTCTTCTTTTTTATTATTTTTTTGTTATGAAAGTTCATTGCATCCGCTGTTTTAGTGCTCTGAACTGAACCAAAACATCTAACCCTACTTATGGGTCAAACACCAATATATAAAGAGTATCAATTTCATCACGGCTTTCTAATGCTGAAATGGCTTACGCCACTCCGTTTTCTGTGAAAGCTTAACATGCTATTAGGGCACTTATAGCAAATGTATGTCGTTTAGGTCATTAGCCGAACGGCTGGTTTGAACCTCTAGAGGTTTTACTAAGTAAAACGAGGAGTGAGGTGGTTTACTCTTGCCTTCCTCTCTGAGTCAAGAGTATGCGTATCAGCATGCCAGGCCCTCTGAAAAGCACTTACTTTCCACCCTCCATATGACACCTTCACTTCATTCACCACAGGGTCTGCCTGTACAGTGAAAATCATAACTTTCTGAGGAGATAACTCTGACTAGTATCTTTTACACCTCTACTTCTTTTGTTCTTAAATAGTTCAGTCATATAATTGGCTGACTATGTGACAAGAAACAGAACTATTTTTTGTAGCCCTGAAACAAACTGATCAAGTGCAATTAATTTAACACTTCACCTGCCTGCTATGGACAAGAGCAAATGTATATTTGTGCATATTTATTGGTATTACCATTAAAGCAGTACATCTGAATAACGCTTGCGATTTATCAATGAGAACATTAATTTTCCTCTTCAACTTTCCTTACGCACCCCATTTTGGTGGTTTGTGAAAGTGTGCTATTTGCTAAGCAAAACAATTACTCAATCACATAATTGGTTCTCAGAAACTGTCATACGAAACATTTACACCTTAATAACTCGTGTTAAACCAGTTCTTAACTGTACCAATTACTCCTTTGTCAACAGATCCGAACAGAGTCAAAGCTTTTGACTCTGGGACACTTCCTAATCTTAAGTGAGAGCTAACATCCCCACCAATATCAGTAAATAAAAAATTATTTTAGTAGTAATAATTTATGTCCATTTAAACACTATCACAGCTTAAAAGGACTCTTACAAACCTTTTAGGTATGTTGGCAGAAAGAGTATTTATTATGATTACTTTGTAATTGTACTAAAGAGATTCCTGACCTCAAAATCAGTGATCTTGCTATTCTAAAGGAACCAAAAGCAACAGTCTGGCCTTAAGCTAGAATAATTTCCCTTTTTTCCAGAGAAAGATGGTGTTGCTAGAATAAGGAGGTTAATGGTACCTTTCTTAAACCATTAACAAAATTGTATAAGCTGTCTGTTGAGTGAACTGCATATTCTGTGATTCAGCAGTCATAATTATTTATGTACTGCTATAGTTTACTGTATACATTTTTTTATTTTTTCCTTATAATCACAGTCCATCCATTGTGTGATATGTTTAAAAGGTACTTAATAACTCTGCAAAGAAAATGAAATGCTGGGGCATTTCTCTGAAATAGTAAACTCTAAAAAAAATAAACAACTGTTTCTTAAAAAGTTGTTAATTTAATATAATTTTTTTTATGTCAATACGCTGTTGGTTATTGAATTTTACTTTAAAGGAAAATTTAGTGAACAGTAAGATAAAAATTTTAATATTATTTCTTTGAAGGATGCATTTTATTTTACAAATAATTCACAGGATGATGGTGGAAGAGAAGATCCGGCATACCTGTATGACACTGCGGTATATGTTCCACCTACAACATCTGTTCTAGAAGGTACATCTCAAAGCCAACTAGAACTCCTACCTCAACAGTCAGAAGGTATTGAAAGTTTAATCTTTGTAAGGAATCGATTCCTCAACCTTTGCTTAAATTTGTAATTATTTACTCATTATTTGTTACACCAATATTATTGGTTTCATGTATGAATTTTTTCAAAATATTATGTATTGTTGTAGTTGGTGTGGGAATTCGCTTGACATCCTGACGTGATGTTTGGTAATCTTATGATTCTTGATATTAATAAGAGAAATAATAAATCGTGTATGCTTGTTGAAAATTAATAATTATTACGCCGTGTCCTAGCTGTATCTGGGCGTTGCGGTGCGGACAAGTATGGGGACTGTACTTATGTCCTAACTGCGTGCGATTATTCAGTTCAGAGATAATTTTAATGACCAGAAGTATATTTTTAGAACATGTATTTTAAGTCAGATGTAATGAATTTGAACATTTACATTCCGTTTGTATTTAGAGGATTTTAAAATATACTCGTAGGTCTTCATGTACAAAATACGAGTATACTGGATTGGTAATAATCTGTAAAGTTAGCCATTTCCATAGCGTAATGGTTAATGCGCTAGCCTACCAAGTGGAAGGTCCCGTGTTCGATTATTACATTTATTACCGAATTCTTAAACCACAAAAATTCCGTTTGTTGCCATCTCTTGCAGTTCCTGACATCTGTGTGTGATGGATGGACGGGCAAAGAAAGTGATAGAGGACAATTTAATAAAATTGCCACCAATAAATTTGAAATGTTGTGTTTTGTATGATGTTTTATTGTATTCAAAGATCAGAGTATTGAGTATAAATCAATAATTTATTATGATAATTAATGCCATGAAAAGTCACTGATTGTTTTTGTATCTAAATACTATTTGTTTGTAATTTTTTTTTCTAACTTGTTGATCCATTGCTAGCGCTCAAGCTTTGCTTTTGCAATTATATTTAAAATGTAGCCTAATTATTTTATCATGTGTATTATTTTGGAAAATAAATTCCAATTGCCCATTATTATTATTTTTAATGGGTTAATATAGCATATATTATCGTTAATGCAAGTAAACAAAAACGTGTAATGAGTGTTGTTTTTATTTCGTAATACATTCCTTTTCTGGACTTTGAAATGAACAGATCCGTATCCATTGCTTGTTTAATGATAAATGCGTGCGGTGCGGTGAAAAACAAACTAGTTTGAAAACCAAACCAATGTGTGTGGTGCAGTGCAACACACGCACCACGGACTAACTTAGGACACCATCACTTGTACCTACATGTTTTATTCTGTATGATTAACGCTTTGGGCGCACCGCAAAACCCGGATGTAGCTCTAGGACACAGCCTTACAGTAGTGCAGCAATTTATGACTGCTCCTTATAATGACCCACGAATATGTGTTATACCTGTAGGTACCTATTTATATCCTAGAATCAGGAAGCATTTGTTAGGTTTGTGGAAAACATGTACTTTTTTTAAAAAAGGGGTTTATAACAGAACATTTTGTGCACCAAATAGTTAGTTGAAGAAAGTGAAATTTTTCTTTAAATGCCATTTTAGTGAGAATAAATAAAACATGAAGTCGTAACAGACAAAAATGTTCCGCTGGACAGGCGATACACAACCAAAAATATTTTTATCCTAATATCATATGGGTTTTGCTGACTACAAATCAGCTCTTATGGAAGACAACATCTGGTGTAAAGTTCAATAGAGGAGAGGATAGCCAAAATTGGAATATAAAACAGGTTTATTGTAACCAATTGTGTTATTGCGGAGTTCAGTTGTACTAAAATAATTTCCTGTCATTTAAATGTTTTGAAGCTCACACATCAATCGGTTTTTTAAAATTTAAATTTAAAGTATGTATTACATTACTGAACAAAACAATTATTCATATAATGCTTTTTGCTGTTTGTAGCTCAGAAAAGGGTTTAGGATGGCCACACCTGAGCGTAATATTCGTCGTTAGTGCTCTCCTAGTCAATTTTTCTAATGTAAATTTGCACAGTATGCAAGTTCAGAATAAGCTGCTTCAGTGAACCAACTTGAGAGAATATTTGTCCATGACTACTTTTACTAAATCTTGTTGGTTTTTCCATTAATCAAATGTACGAGTCTTGTTGATGACATTTCATTGTCTCACTTTTACATTTTGTTTAGACTTTATTGTGAATTCACCAGACTTGACACTGATATAGTTAGTGGTAGCTTTTGACGTAGCTTATTTAGAATTAATGCAATAATAAGTGTTTTCTTGTAAAACTGATATTACAAGTAATACAAGAAAATTAAGTTTTCATATTTTATAAGTGTTTATTTTATTTTTCAGATGCGGGTGAACGTAGTATTGTCATCAGACCCAACCAAAGAAGTGTTCCAGCTGTCTATAGAACATTATTAGATAGTACCACTCTTCCTTCTCGTCTTTTGGTATATTTTTAATTAATTATATTTGCATGTATCAGACTTTAGACATCTTCAATTTACTGGCTGCCAGTACAAATAATTTCTGAAACATTTTGTTACCAGTTGGCTTTCTCATTAATTGAAAAAATTAAAGACCCAGGTTTTAAGGAAAATGGAAACATGTTTTTTGTAACTCTTCAATTACTGTTCCAGCAGTTCTGTTCTGACAGGAGTGTCATAGGTACTTCGTTGGGCAGAGATATTATGATCGGATTGGGATTGGAGTGGGTTTTTTTTGCAAGGCTCGGTTATTGGTTTGGCATTGTAGAACATTGGACATAATGGGGTTTTGCGGTTACAGCTACCGGAGAGTTATACATCGACTGCGTTTGGAGACGATCTGGTACTTGTGGTAGGCGATAGGAACAAAGGCGAGGTGGTTGAGGAGAGCAACTCAGCCATTCTGGACATCATGGAGAGGTTTGCTGGGAACGGACTAGAGGTCACAGTTGAAAAGACCAAGATTGTTGTTATGGTGGGATGAAGAAGGCTGGTTCCAATATCCTTTATTGTTGGGTACGTGGAGGTTTCACCATTCCCTTCAGTAAACCCCTTCAGTTCCTGGGTATGTGGTTAAAAAAAGCAGAACGGACTGTATTGGTGCTAAGTTGGCTTATGTTTAATGAGGGTGGGCCACAAGTGTATAAACGAAAACTGTTAGTGTGACTGAGTCGATGTTGCTCTATGGTGCACCTGCATTGGAAACAGCTATGATAGTTCAGCTTGCTAGAGGTGTGGTGCTTTGGCTGCAACAAAGGCTTGCGCTAAGGGTATGCAGTGCATACAGTATAGTATCAGCGGAGACCATTTTCATGGTGGTGGGGATGTTACCCTAGGACCATATGGTCAGCGAAAGTGCAGAGAGTTATTGTGGAATGGAGAGTATGGTTGCGAGAGCAGAAACATTTGGTTAATAACAAGTGAGATGGGGCGCTGTGATAGTTGGTAGTTTAATACTGAACATACAAGGGTATGGTAGGGCCCATGGGGAGGTCTCATATGAGATGACACAGTTCCTGACCAACGATGGGTGTTTTAGGTGTAAATTTTTGCCTGGGAAATAAGCGAGAAACGACTATGTTTGAATTTTTTGCCAGGAGATTGACGCAGTAGACCGTATGATCTTTGAGTGTGTTCAATGGTTTCAGGCTAGAACAGAATATGTAGTAGTGATGATCGAGTGATTAAGAGTAGTAGACTGTTGGGAAGATGATCGCGGGTCAGAATTGTTGGACTGCAGCTAGGAGGATGGGGTGTTGTATCCTGTGGCAAAAAGCAGTGTAGTTGTGGGTTGGGAGTCAGCTCATGTCGGTTAGCCTGCAGCTGCTCGTGCTGTCTGTTGTAGGGTGTTGTTCCGTTTTGAGAAACCAGGAACTCCCTGGCTTAGAAGTGGCCATCCCCTTTGTGGCGGCACTATGAAGCTGTGTGTTAAGGGGAAGAGACTTTGTATCTTTCTTGAGCATTATAGTGGTGGTAAGATGGACTTGCTGAGTGGGTCTGAGGGAGCTTGCTCTTATGGGTGTGATGGCTGTTCAAAGGTAGGTCTGCCCATCAAGAAACCATGGCTCAGGAAAAAGGAGATTGCAGTACACCATGGCACCGTGTTCATGCCTCTAGGCAAGTCCGGTGCCTATCGCCCACAGTAGGCAGAGTTTTTGGTTGGGTTAAAGTCTCACACTCCTAGCTGTGAGGGCAGCCGACATCATGATAGTTTCCTCCAATGTAAAAAAAGAAGGTAGAATTCATTGGTACACACAAATTAAAAGGTTAAGACTAAAAAAATTCTTAAGATTCATTCATTCATACTCCATAGGCTGTGTTTCCTTCTTGCTGCAACTATTTCCTTTCAGTTACCATTTGTTTTTATTTGTACATACGAGGTGTGTTCAAAAAGTAACGGCAATTTTTAAATTTCGCGGGTTTGGATAGTCCGATTGTAAAAAATTTTTTTTTTATTATGTTGGTACACATGCCCCTGACGTACGATAAAATTTTCAACAATATTCATTGCTTAGTTCTTAAGTGGAAGCCGCTAAGGTTAGACGTGTTTTTCGAGCACGGCTATTTTTGTTTGTTAAAAAAAATGGATCAAAGAATTTGTATTAAATTTTGCGTGAAAAATGAAATAAAGTGTGTGAAATGTTAACAAAGGCATATGGTGAGTCTGCTATGAGTAAAACAAGGATTTACGAGTGGTATAAGCGTTTCCAAGATGGCCGCGAAAACGTTGAAGATGACGAACGACCCGGACGTCCAAGCACATCAACAACCGATGAAAACGTAAAAAAAGTGAAAGAAATGGTTATGAACGATCGCCGAATCATAATTAGAGAAGTCAGTGATGATGTTGGCATATCGATTGGCTCATGCCATGAAATTTTTTCGGATGTTTTGGGTATGAAACGTGTGGCAGCAAAATTTGTTCCAAAATTGTTGAATTTCGAACAAAAACAGCGGCGAATGGAAGTTGCTCAGGAGTCACTAAATGAAGTCGACAACGATGCGGATCTACTCAAACATGTTATAACAGGTGACGAAACATGGGTTTACGGATACGATGTTGAAACTAAGGCTCAATCGTCCCAGTGGAGGCATTCTGGATCGCCAAGACCGAAAAAGGTTCGACAAGTGCGGTCGAATGTGAAGGTTATGCGCACTGTGTTCTTCGATTTTAATGGCATAGTGCATCATGAATCATGTGGTGGATCGGAGAGAGTGGAGGAGAAGAATAAGGAACAGCGACCCCTGAGGAAGGGAAAAGCTGAAGAAGAAGAAGAAGTGCATCATGAATTCTTGCCACAAGGTCAAACAATCAATAAGGAGTACTACCTACAAGTTCAACGCCGTTTGCGTGAAGCAATCCGAAAAAAACGCCCGGATTTGTGGCAAAACAATTCATGGCTTTTGCACCACAATAATGCACCTGCTCACACTTCATTGCTTGTTCGTGAATTTTTGGCCAAAAACAAAACTGTAACGATGCCCCAGCCTCCATATTCGCCAGACATGGCTCCGTGTAACTTTTTTCTATTTCCAAAAATAAAGAGAACATTAAAAGGCCGTCGTTTTACAAGCATAGATGACATTAAAAGCGAATCGGTGAAAGAGCTAAAAGCTATCACAAAGATCGAGTTTCAGAAGTGTTTCGAGGATTGGATAAAGCATTGGCACAAGTGTATTGCATGCAAAGGGGACTACTTTGAAGGTGACAATATTAATGTAGATGAATAAATAAATATTTTTTTTAAAAAACGAAAATTCCCATTATTTTTTGAACAAACTTTGTACATACTGAATCTCGCAGTATTATTCAGGATTCAAGTTTGTACTTAAGGATACATTTATCACTAAACTTACTTACCCAGAAGCAAAGTGCTGTATAATAATTACTTCTGTATCTTTTTTCTGAAGTTGAAGTGAGAGAGGCTGAGAATTCTTATATTATATGACGCTGGTAATTCACGACTCCCATTCACCACAGCCAAAGCCCTTTAGGTCAATTTCCAGGGCCTTTGACTATTACTCATCTGTGCATAATATAGAACTTGGCATTATCTCATTATATATTGCATTTTTATATATTTGCACATAGAGTTAGTTTTTACTTTGTCAACTCATGTAAAATATGTATTAAGTATGTTGGATGCAGTCATAAATTTCTTCAGTCTATCTCGAATCAAAATAAAAGCGTTTGCTCTAAATCTTTTTAACAAGTTAATACACTTTGTCTGATGTTTTCAGCACAAAATTCAAGCATGGCAAAATGCTTCGATGTCATCTAATTTACAGCCTTTTTCACTTAGAAGCACTAATGAACAGCTACAACAAATGGCAGATATAATAACTCAAGATATCCATAGACACTGTGAGTATTCAGATATTACTATTATTATTGCTGTAATGAATGACCTAACCTGTGGTCTTTCTCTGGTTTGTTCATCAAGCAGTTTGGTATCATTAAATATAGTTTTTGTACTTTTTTCAGTCCAGTAATCAGTAATATGTATTATGATGTAATCGATTTCTTAAAAAGAGTAAACTTTTTTATCCATATTGTAATCGATTGTTAAAACTTTTTTGCTGTTGTTATTAGTCTTCATGTTTTAGCTATTTATTCCAAAATCAGTTTGGTATGATTTCTTTGTCAATTTGTTAGGCCACGACCAGACAGCGAGCAAGTTAGAGCAGTAAGCAGGTTGTAGCAGCTTTGAGCTACAATGCTGCTACATTGCATTGAGCAATGCATAGCTAAGCAGGTTGGAACAAACTAATGTTAGTTAATTGGCGTAGCCACACCATTAGCAGGACCTGCTCTACTGCTTACTGTTCTAACCTGCTCAAAAACAAACTAGTTTGATTTTACCAGCTTACAAGCTCACATCTAAATTCAGTTTCCGTTCTGTTATTGCGTACATTAATTTTTCAATCATGAATTTCGACACAATCACTGATATCGGCTGTATATAAACGTGTTATTTTGTGGGATGTCTCTTATAAGAATTTCAAACTAATTATTATTTAAAGTTTCAAAAATAAAATTTTATTTGCTTACCGTATTTTTTATATAAGCTGCCATCACTTTTATTTAATTGAAATTACCTTAATGCTTTCGGTTTAATTAAATAAAGGTGATAGCAGCTTATATGAAAATAAGGTGAGCAAATAAAATTTTAAATTATTTCAAGCTACAGGATGCAATTCTATAATCTTTGTGAATAAAAACTAATAATACGTACAATACAGTAGTAAACACTAAAATAGGATGGGAAGTACAATAAGGAATTGAGCCCATAATAATTTATATTATTTATCAAACCTAAGAAACATAGAAATGAATTGCGCACTAACCTTTTAGTAACTACAAGTCTTTCCTCTGGTTGAATGCTTTCTCTATAATTTACATCCATTTTTTACATTTTTTGTTGCAATTTTTCCAAAAGTACCTGTATTAAAAGTCCCAATAGGCATGCGTACATTTTCAAAAAACTTTATTCTGTAATTTCTTAATTCGTCATACAGGTGATGGAATTCACCAAGTTCATGACATCGTAGATTTATTGGATGCGTTCATATTCGTTGACATCCAATTTCCATTAACAAAGGGGATTTTTTACTTAAAAGGTAATAACTTCAAACTCACGGAGGCAAAACAGGAGGCAAGACTGAACCAAGTGACACGCAGATGAAAAATGTGTCAGCTGACTGCTTTCTGTATGGCCACGGTTCCAGCTCAGCTCAATGCTGATCCACTGCTAGCCTGCTCTAACCTGCTTGCTGTTTGGCCATGGCCTTAGATCTTTCATAATGCTCACTGTTAAATATAATTCTAACATTTGTGTTTTCATTTTTTGAGCCCAATATTTTTATTGATAAAATTTACGCAAATGAAGTCTGCAAAACATCAAGCTTAACACTTACAACTCCACATGTTTATGATATGCTTGTCCTGGGGGGGGGGGGGGTTCGAGGTTTTGTTAAAAAAATTAACATGCATTTCATTTTCTTAGGAGGTACATGTTCTATATATAATTTTAAAGAGAATGAAATGAAGATTGTAAGTAGTTTTTATTTTTTGTAAGTAGTTATGATATGAAATCTTGAAAAATAAAATTGTTAAATGGCATACATAACTGGCTTTAATATTGAAAATAAAGCCATGAAGTGCATAATGATGTAGCATTATAAAAAAATGAAATAGAGTTTATTCTATTATATTACAAAACATAGTTATATTACTTAGATACTAAAAACATTACCACTCTTAAAAACAATATTTTCATGAAAAAATTGTTGCACTTTATGTAATTCTAAGTCAGCACATGACAAGTAAAAATTATGATTGTATTATAAAAATGTCTGTAACATCCACTAAGTTTGAAATATTTTCACAAATCTAAATTATTTGTTTACATTTTCAAATTATTATTTTGTCTTTGTACAAAACTATTTTCCACATCAGAATCGTTCACATATCAGAGTGCGTATTAATGAGTTTCACAGTTTTCGGATCATAAATATTATCCATTTTAAAGAAATGTTATGACAAGAAGCTTCAATAAAGAAATACTCGCAGACATACAAATATCAACACAGTACAATCAACATTCATGCAAAACGTAAACATCAATATAACCTCCATTAAAGATTTTTGACGTCTTTCTCTTAAGGTTAGTATTTCAAAAAGTACCCCCGTAAATAGCGGTGAAAAACAAGTAAATCATTCAAAATGAACTAAGGAATGTTTCTGTAACCTATAATGGCGAAAGTAACGTTCGATAATTTATAATGGAATTAAATACGACGGCCTGAGCCACACATGGGCTTCGTACATTAGGACAAATGCGCAAGACCATATGATGCGTGAGGTTAGGATTCAAAGTATTAAAATATTTTAATATAGGCCTACATATTTTGAATGAATACTGTTACAGTTTAGATAAGGTTATCGTATGTACTTGTGTCCTCTTTTTGCTGGAACAATTCCTTCCTTTTTTTGAATAGAATTATTACTTATTCTGAGGCTATAACTCGATAACATAATCCACATTAGCGGAATTTTAAGTGTGTTATTAATATATTATTTAAAATGTTTAAGTTATGTATTCATTCTATTTTTTTTACATAATTGTTTCTCCTGTATTTAAAGGTATTACTGGTGTATTGGCTGCTTATACACGTGCACGAGCCTCTACAGGCTTGCGGGTTTTGCAAGAACCTTCCGCATCATCAGTTGCAGTTCAAGCAACTCATCTGCCTGATGTAAGCTATTTTTGTTTTTCATCTACTCTTTTGGTATTATGGGGGTACTACATTTTGTTAGTTATCATGCTGACTGATTTTTTTACCATACAGGTATCTTCTAGCTTATATATTCATTGTATAATTGGAATATATAAACAAAATGGAACATGCTTGTGGTAAGATGAGCGAGATAAACACTGAACAATGTGGAGGCATGTTCCTTATTCTGTAACATGTTCAAATTGCTTTTCCGTTTCGTAAAAAATAATTTTTTTATGAATTGATAAAGTATTTGTCTTTACATTATTTGATTTAAATCTATTATACCATCTTACCCGGAAAATGAGCCAAAAATTTACATTTTTCATTATTCCTAGATAACGGTAATAGCTAGAAACAAATGTTAATTAAAAAAATTTGTTCATTTTAAAATCTCTTCGCTGATTAATTTTACCGATTCACCTTTCTCAAGTTGCTCCACGGCATTTAACTTGTCTTTCATTGTTACCACAACACTGTTCAATACGACTGCTATGCGGGCACTCAGATAATGATGACAAACCACAAAGCACAATGATTTACTGACCCATATCGCTAGGAAACTGATGAGTTGTCAGTTGCAGAGAGACATGTAATGACTTAGCTGTTTTTTTTGACGGTCACTCGTTGCCGCGGCGGAAGTCATGTCTAAACATGTCTTCGTGGAAAGGGTCGGTTCATCCAATAGGCGGTTGAAGAGGAGTCGGTTAAGAGGGAGACTACTGTATTAGTTATAAGACAGTAATCACTTACTAAATAGATTTTTTTAGTTCTGCTTAGTGATCAACACTTTTTTTTGTTAATATTTATTTGTTTTTCTATAATATTTTTATAGCACACTCCTGCATGCAGCCTTGGTTTCTGTATTTTTATATTAGCATATTTATTTATTTCTTGCCTTAATAATTCATCAGTAAAAAAAAAAAAATCTGGTGTGAAACACTCACACAACTTTCTCTTGCCAATGCAAATAATTAACAATAAACCTAACATTAGTATTAAAACATTAGAAATGAACAAAAACTAACCTCAAAAACATAACCTTATTTTAGTCATGAGTGAATGACGCAAAATGACAATCAAACTCAGTTTGGCTTAAAAATACGGAAAATCACGCTTTCACGCTAAACTAGGCTCTGTAGAGAAAAATGCTCTCAATAAAAGTTGTAGATCTTTTAATTTTCTATAAATTTAATTATATACACTTTTGTCGTAAAATGCATACTAAGACCGAAATGTTAAAAAAATCGATTTTTCTCACGTTTTCGTGAGAAAAAAAACAGAAAATCGCAAATTACCGCTAAACTAAGCGTTATACAAAAAAATGTTTGAAACAGAAGTTGTAGGTTTTTAAATTCTCTACAACTTTTATTATATAAGTTTTTGCGCTAAAATTTATATTAAAGCCGTAATCTTAAAAAACAACGTTTTTACGTGAAAACAGCCTCACCGAGAATTTCAGCAAACATGGCGCCTACCCTATCTTGTAGAGAATAAAAAATAGAGTAAAATAGCACATATCAGAGTGCGTTCGTAGGACCAGTTTTTGAGAAAATCGCAAAAAACTGAAAAATTATACGAATAAACTACTACTTCCGGTTGACCGATTTTGATGAAAATGTTCGTGTCGCGTCCGGTAGTGGTATGTAACTTAAGTTTCAAGTTTCAAGTTCGTACGATATTCCGTTCTTGAGATATTCTGTTCACACACAGACCAATCGCTAAAAACATGTTTTTTGGGTTCAGGGGGTCTGAAAACGTATAGATCCGGTGAAAACTCGATTTCGAAAAATCGACATGAAAACAATACTTTCCTTCCTATATATTCATATAGGCAAGAGAAAGTAAAAATAGCTGAAATAGCCCTAATTCATCTATTGATCTTTGGTTAAGAGGAATTTTAAAACCCTGTTCATATTCTGTAAAATAAAATTATTTGATTGGTGGATCAGATAATCCACCATCATCTAATGTAGGGTTATCATAATTTACACTTTCATTATCACTTACATTTTATTGGACATTTAATTCAACCAAATCACTGTCATATAAAAGATTTTCATTGACATTGTCAGAAATATGCTCTTCAGGCGCCATGTTTGTTTACATGTTAGGAATAAATGCACATTTGGTTATCATCGTAATATTAAAACTAACATTGACTCGAGCAGTTGAATTGATGGAAATGAATGTAATTATCAAAAATTGTGAATTTCCTTCTGGAATCTGTGTAAGTGTCAAACATTAAAAAACTACTGTTTTTATTTGGCATATTCTTCTCTGACATAGAACCAAAAAGGGTTAAAAGAGGAAAAGCAATAAAGAAATTAAGATTGCGGGAAATAGAAGAAGCCATGTGCGAAGAACCAGCCTCAGGGTAGAATGTCATTGTATCATTACAGTGTGAGATCATTCAACAGAATTTTGGGTGATGAATAAAATTTTTGGCATATGTTGTTCCTTTCTTTTGGAACACTTTCAAACAAGTTTAAGTTTGGTTTGTGGTATAATATATTGTCTGTCAGAAGTCTAAACCGTGCATCTTAGAAAATGCTACTATTTTGAAAAAAACAGAAACTTCACATCTTTTCTGTTGAGAATCCGGCAGTTTCCTGCACACTGACCAGTATAGGCATTGTGGAGTACATTGTTTATAATTCAAACCAAAATTTATGGAACACTGTGATAATGGGATTTACATTCTGTGTTTGTAGTTTTTTTTAATTGACGTGTGAGGTTGTTCAGATAAAAAGAACGCAAGAATGATGTGAAAAATAATAAATTTCTCATCCTTGTTCCAAAATAACACTATAAGAATTGCAATTGAACAGTTAGCTTATTAACATTTTTTTATTACCTAGGCTATCAGGTAAAAAAATAAAATGTAGTTATTTGAACATGAACAAAATTAAAGATGTGATCGTTTTGAAAGTTCTCCGTTAAATACCTATTTTTAAAGATGTAGGCTACATTTAAAAAATGAATAAAGATGAGTGTTTTCACATTTTTCAGCCTTCAGTTACATTGATACAATCACACTCATCACCTGCTATTTTGCCTTCTTACCAACTGCCAGTTATTGAAGAAGTATTTGAAAACAGTTCGATTGTAGGAGATTCGATAAGACATGGTAAGTTAATTTATTATTTCTGTATTGTTTGGTATAACCTTTTTATGTGACAGTCTAACATCATACAAGATTGAACTGTACACTTGAATTAATATTTTGTTAAATTACAATTGAACAGTTAACTCACATATGACACTTTTTGTAAAATAAATAAATAACTGAACAAATTTCTTGGGTGTAAACTGACAAAAGAGCAGTCTGTATTGCGAGCTGTTCTCAGGACTGAATATTCCAACTGAAGCCTAAGGGGGCTCTTTTGATGCAGAAGAAAACAGGTACCCCCTTCACCAACCCTTGATGAAAAACATGATAGCATTACTATAATGCGTGCACAAACGAAAAAACCTCTTTAAACTGAACTCTACTGCGCAGAGAGAGCAAAAATGATGGATCCCTCACATTCTTTCTCTCTTGCCCACAGCCTGCCATTGGAGGAGATCAGTTGACAATACTTCGTCTAGGTGTGCACTTCCCACAGTGAGCGTGTTGCGTAAAAGAAAACTTCCCTATCTAACTTATCTATTACGCCATTTCCAATTAAGGTTGTTTATTGTTAAGCCTAAGAATTTTGAACAAAACACTTCTTCTAGAGCAGTTTTCTTAACCTTATTATTGTTAATAAAATTTATTTTTAACTTGAAAATAAGCAAAGCATTTGAAATGAAACCATTTTCCCCCCCGCATGCACGACAGTAATTCGCGGGCCCTTCCCTATTGCTTACGATTTTTCCATATTGAGACAGACTACCAGCAACACAGTACTGAAAGTGTCTTATGAACGTAAGTTTCATCTATGTAAACAATATTTTTGTTTCCTTTTCTATACTGCCGCATTTTTCACAAATATTTAGCCTTCCAGTTAATTTCAGGCATTTCAATTAGAACTTTTCTGTCTAGCACTTACTCCACTGAAATCCCATGCTCAACATTAATTTACGTAAGTATTGAACACTATAATGTAATATGTTTTCATCTTTGAGAACATTGTTTATTTTTTCATGTGGGAAGATTTAACTACATAAAATTTGTTATTTTTACATCTTATAGTGCACATAGTAAAATCGTCAACAATGATTTTCTTTTTGTGGGCTATTTATTTTACCTTTCAGGGTAGAAAACTTTGATTCTCCCTTTGCAAATGATTGCTTCCCTTCAGTAAGTATCTGTTTTACTGTCGATGGAGAAACACCAGTGGCTTCGCTAGTCGCATCAACAGCATTATCTACTATTTTATTTATTTATTACTTTCTCTTGCTTATATGAATATATAGGAAGGAAAGTATTGTTTTCGTGTCAATTTTTCAAAATCGAGTTTTCACCAGATCTACACACATATCAGAGTGCGTACCCAAAAAAAAAACACGTTTTTAGCGATTGGTCCGGTGCGCGCGCGCGTGTGTGTGTGTGCATCGTACAAACGTGAAACTTAAGTAAAATACCATTACTGGACCAGCCATGACATTTCATCAAAATTGGTCAACCGGAAGTAGTAGTTTATTCATGTCATTTTTTATTTTTTTGCGATTTTCTCAAAAACGGCTTCTACGATTTCGTTTAAAATTGCCTCGTTTACTAAATTTTTTATGCTTTACAAGGTAAATTAGGCGTCATGTCTGTTGAAATTCTTGGAGAGGCTGTTTTCACGTAAAAAATTGTTTTTTTAAGATTGTGGCTTTAATATGGATTTTAGCGCAATTGTTTTTGTTCATTTTTAGCGCATTTCTACATTGTTTCATGTTAATCATAATGTATTACATGAATTTTATAATGTTCTTTATTAAATTAACAATACTATGTTTACAAAATTTGTTGTTTATTTCGTCTTTTGTTATGTAAGCTTATTATAAGTCTATTGATCAGTAATACTTCACAATAACAGCACAAAAGCCAAGAAGTAAGCGAATACTTTAGTAAGAATTTAATGCAGTAAACACTAAGACATGTTATTAAAATACTAAATAAATTCAAGCAACATAAAAATTAAAATTACTGTTCAAATATATAAAATTAAAATTGACTAATTTGGTTTTCTAGAACGTATTTTTAGATCACTTCTATGAGCAATGTGTGGACTTCGCCTCTAGTACTTTTTGAGGTGTATGAAACTTCTAATGCGTTTTTCTTGAAAGTCGATTCTGTCAAGTTCGCCCTTTCTCCTCCAAATACCTCAAATAAGAAAGATTTTGGTTTCAGGATTAGATGAGTTGAAATTTTACATAGTCACCGTACTTTCTCGCTGAATACTATAGTTTAGTGAGGCTTGCCGTACCTTCTACTTCCTGTTAAGTATAGACTATAGCATTTGACTCTTTGTTTTCAGGTGAGCAAGAGACAGTGTTTGTTCCACAGTCTTTTCCTGTAGGCAGTAATGAACCAACAGAATCTGTGAGTCAGAGAAGACCTTTGTCAACAAACGAGATTGAAGTTGTGTTTCAGAGGGTATGTATTAATTCATCTAATGTAATTACTATACATCACAATAGCTGTGCACCAGTTTTCTCATGTAATTATAAATATCAATAACCCTTTTAATGACAGTTTTTTCTTGTGTAGTAAGTTGATGATGCTTTAAATTTTTATTTTCTCGTTTAATTAACCCAGTATCAAGTATTGTTTTCTTTTTCTCATTTTTGTCTCCTCTTAAGTCTTGGATGTTACACTTTCATAATTGCATCCAGGAGACTATTTTTGTGAACTGTAAAATCTCTATTAGTAATGTGTTCCTTCTGTTTCCTCATTGGTTTTTCGGTGCAAGTTGTTTTTAAATTGAAAAATTAATCTACATTAAGAAAAATCAAATTTTTTTTTATATATCATTAATATGCCCATTTCAGGGTGGGCCATATTAGTACCACTAGTGTTTTAAAGCAAGAGTGATGTGCAAGTTTTGATCTTTATTCTCGTGTGCGACTGACCAATTATTTCTTCCTAACTGAACAGTCTAATTGGTTTTCTTTTTAAGATGCTGGTGTGTTTTATATGTGGCCATAAACATTACAGTAATATAAGTAAAGTTGGGCAACATATTGTTTTAGTGTGATTTTGTAAAATTAAAAAGGAAATTTCCACAAATAACCATCAAGTAGAAATTTTTATTTTCTGTATTTTTTTTAAATTGTAAGAAATTTGTTCTAAGTTAAATGTCATACAAGATCAATTCATTATCAACAAAACAAAAACAAAAAAATCATTAAATATCTTGAAAAATAGCCAAGTAATGGATAGATATATATAAAATGCTACAAATCACATAAAAATAGGCTGCCATTTTTTAAGCAGTAGCTAATGGAAAATATCTGGTATTTTTCGGTACAAACTCACAACATTCTCCTGGCACTGTAAGAATTAAATCAATAAAATGCTGAGAAAAAGTTTATCAGAACTACAAAAAACAGGAATTCACTCACCTGATAAAATAAATAAAATAGCCTGTAAAACTCAAAACTTAGTTGTAGATGCATCAGTTTTTTTTTAAATTTTGCCAAAAAAAGAAAACAAGTGACGTTTGTTCAAGAACTGAAGGTGTCCTGGCCTAGAATGATTCTTTTTCTACGGCTGAACATTTTATAATTCGCCCTAGCTGAAAGCAGAAAGAAGATTGACTTTGAACACAAATATACAGTTACAAATACACATACAAAATTATGTAGTAGTGGTAAAAGAATATGGTTTGTAATATTCCATGAAACAGGTTGCGGGAGCTTTGATGGAGAAAGACAATGTTTACTCAGAATTTCCGCATACCACGCCAATAGTTGCACGTAGGACAAAAAGGTTTGATTTTATAGGATCTATGCATTATTCTGATTTAGTAGGTATTTCTACGAACCTTATAGATGAAATATTCCATAAGTTACATTGTCTTGATAGGATAACTTTAAAAGTAACTTGGCAACTTACAACCATCATTTCAACCTTGCTATCAATTCTTTTGCATTGTGTTGTATATGAAATTAAAGAGCCATTCAAGACAAATAATTTGATATACGAACCGAACTAATCGCTTCATAAGTACATTTGCTACAGGCTTTTAAAGCTGGTAACTACCAGGGCAATTCAGATTGCCTCCCATCACAGAAGGATGAAGCAAATTGTTTTCTTCCAGATGACACTTAACTTCAGGAAAAAAACACTCGTAAACCATTGTTAAAAAGATCTTGGGTCATCCATGCAAATTTACATTGACATTTTTAAACGCTCTTGGTTTTACAGATGGTTATCACCAATGATAACCAGTGGTAGAGTTTGTGATTACCACTTGGGTTTCCAGACATTAGGATTTTACGTCGTTATTTTTTAATTTAAAGCCTGGAGTACGAGTTTCTGACAGAAGCCAATGTTTTCCAATTTAGCTAACAAATTCAAAAACTTTGTTTAACTCGAGGAAAAAGTGTACGATTGTGATGAAACTGGGTTAAATGGCTGAAATATTTTTAAAAATACTTCAAAATTTATAAAAAAATCTTGCAAAATGCGACTTGTCTGTTTACAAGGTACAGCATGACTTACATAATTATTTTGCCAATTTTCAGAGTAATTATGCAGGTAATAGTCGCACAAAGGAGATCTGACTGGCAGTCTGGTGGTCAAATATTAATAGAATATTGTAGTGCTGGTTTTTAAAATCTTGGTGAGATATAACAAGTAGTATAGTGGTTCTTCAATTTTTGTAAACTTATTTTCCATTCTCTTGATGTTAATACTATTTAATGAAATATGATGAAATCATGTTAATTGTTCAGTGGTCATTGTACGAAGTAAATTTAAGCATATATTCTTGTTTACAGGTAAATTACGATGACACTCATGAGGAATTGGAGACAGCACAACCTGAAGAAGCCAGTTCAGTTAGTGCATTTCCTACTGATAATAACCGTGCCATGATGCAGTCCACTGGTACATCTTCAGACATTCCATTTCCAGTTGAACTATTTTATCCCTTCAGAAGCGTTTCTAAAGAAGTACACTCTTGTTCCGTGTTTGTTACACCTTCAGATATTGATGCACAATCAGGAGGGACATATATTGTATCAACTGAAGAAGAAAAAGATCTTCCTGATAAAATAAGTATAAGTACTATTGAGATTATTCCAAGAAGACAGAGTATTACTATCAATGATGAAGAATTATTTGCAGTCGGTGAAAGTTCTGGTATGACTTCTGTAAGAGGTGCTGGAGTGAGACACATGTCTCTATTAGGTGAAGAAGCTGCAGGATTTGACCAAGGGGTTGGAACCAATCTATCTCAACGTGCTAGTCATACATCAAGTGTTGATGAAGGAACAGATGAACATACTTTAATTAGACAGACGTGTCAAACTGTAGCAGAAGTAGAGCAACTAGACAGGCCATGCTTGGAGTCACCCGTAACTTCTGAATTGCTTGATGAGATGCAAGATGTTGGAGGTGAAAAGAGCGAATCCAGTGAAGAGGATGAGGCTGCAGGCCATGACCAAGGAGTTGACACTAATAAAAAACTTTTTCGTGCTCGTAGAAAATTACTCCAGTCCATGGCTGAGTTTATAATTTTTAAAGACACTGAGGTACCGACCGTTAAACATTCTCGATCACCCCATGAAGCACAAGAAGTTACAGATTGTGTGACGAGCAATGACCCATTGTTGATTAATGTAGATCCCGCTGGTTCAACCGGTGTTTACCCGCATATCGATATTCTTCAACCTCTTGTTGAAAAAAATGTGTTTTTAATTGAGGAATCAAGAAGTGATGCTGTAGCTGGATTTGTTGGAGGGTCATTGAAAGATAACTGTGTTCTAGTGTTCATTCAAGATCACAATGATTCGATAGTTGTATATTTGCATGATAGACTGAGAGCAATCGTTGTACTTAATAATACTGAAGTAGGACAACGAACCATCTCTACCATTAATGATGTCTGTGTTATTAAATTCTTGAGACTAAATATCAAAATAATCATCCAATCATTTAAGGAAAGAATAAGTGTAAGTATAAATTGATGTAGTTCAGCATTACACTTCTATCCTGTATAAAATTATGTTTTATTTTCATTACAGTATATTGTCTTCAATGAAAGCACATATGCATCAGAGTAAACCTACTTTATGATTCCCTTAACAGAATGATTGGTGCTCATCCTAAAGTAACTCATAAAATTTTTCAATTGTCTCATTTGCCAAAGAGACAACTGTGACTATTGCAGTTGCCTGTATTGTGTAACACAAGACAATACTGAATTGTTTGAGATTCCAGGAACTGAAAAATTATAAAAATATTAGTTTTCTGTGTGTGTTTTCACACTTAACCTTTTGAGGACTATGTTTTCCAACCTAGAACTCAGCTGACAGCCTGAGTTCTTTTTAGGTTTTACGTCTATTTCTGCTTCCCTTATTTATTATCTTTCTGCTATTTTTTTTTTTTACAAACTTCCACCCCTTGAATACTTATACATGTAAATAACCCTCACATGCATAGTCAAGCGCCCATACATGCATGCGCGCGCACATCATGTGCACATTTATCGTGCCGTACATAAAATGAATTTTCACTATCACTCTCATTGTAATTTTCAATATCTGAATCCGGGATTAGTTATATATTGTAATATATCGTCATCCC
The DNA here is from genome assembly GCA_035578175.1 of Catonia carolina. Lineage (NCBI taxonomy): Eukaryota > Metazoa > Arthropoda > Insecta > Hemiptera > Achilidae > Catonia > Catonia carolina. Next base: position 37,277,080 of record JAQMRL010000007.1, on the reverse strand, counting down.
GTAGACGCCTACCACTAAAACTAGCCATTTCCACTCGTATAATATACAAAATACACAATGAAATGAAACGTTCAAAATAAAACAAATATATACACGAAACACTATTTACATTATAATAAAACTCACTTATATTCACAAGAAATAAAAATTCTTTATTAGTAAACTATAAATAAGTATTCTGTATTAGTAAACAAACGGTAGCAAGAAGCTAACACAACTATAAAAACTTTTCGGAACTCATAAGTGAGGTTAGACAAAACACGTGCTGTTTCAACCCGCATAAAACAAAGCCTACTAAATTAATTATTCGTTTATAACACGTAGTACATGGAGAAATTGATAGATGTCAGCACAAGTATAAAAACAGAAGCAAACGTACCGGTACGTTCGTAGTATTTTGGACCAAAAAACATGAAACGTACCCGTACGTGCATAGTCCTTTACGATCGCAGAGCGGTAAACGTACCCGTACATTCGTAGTCCTCAAAAGGTTAAAAGTGAACCGTGTTTTTACTTGTCAATGTATAAAACATCAATTAATTAATGAAATGCTTGTTCTTGTTGAATTGAAGAAAAGTACTGTTTATCACAATAATGAAATAAAAACGACCCGAAACCATTCAGTACAGTAAGTGTTCATTTGTCTGTGTTCTATAGTACGTAACCTTTCTTGATGTGTATGATGTTTTTAGCTATCTATTTTATTTTTATTTTTTTTGTTTAACATCCGACTGTTCTGCAATTACTGCTACTGCAGATGGTAAAGGATGAAATAATTTTTTTTGTTACGTATGAAAATATGCCGTGCCTGAATGGGATCCGAACCCAAGACCGCATGATGAGAGACGAGCAAGTTACCAACTATCTATCTAGCACGTTAATAGCTATATATTGATTGTAATAATTGTAATTTAAAAAAACTAAAAACTAACTTCAGAATTTTATCACATGGTAGTTAAATACCATTTTGTAGTTAGTTGTACTCTATTATTGATTGATTCATTTTATGATAGAATTAGTATTGTTGAGAACCATTTCCTATGGATTCAGTTAAACATCTCACAATGAATATCCCAGAAAAATTCTTCAAAACATTTATCCTCTTGATTTTCATAACAAAATATTAGTAAGATGGCTTATTCGAATACTTACTTTACTTTATTCGGCTCTACAGTCCTGGGTGAACTTTGGCCTCCTCTACATGTCGCCTCCAGATATCGCGTTCCTGGGCCCTCCTCCGCCAGTTTGACACTCTCAGCCTACGAAGATCATCCACCACGTCGTTCAGCCATCTTCTCCTAGGTCGTCCTCTTCCTCTTGTTCCAATCATCATTTCATCCATCATTCGCAATGGGCGTCTCTCCTCACCCATTCTCACTACATGTCCCAACCATTCAATTCGTCTTGCCTTTATGGAACGTACTATATTTTCTCTTCCAATTGCTTCGTCAATCTCATTATTACGCCTAGCTCTCCAGTTTCCTCCATCGCATATTGGTCCTCATATCCTTCTGAACATCCTTCTTTCAAACGACCTCAACGCTCTCTCATCCTTACTCAAAATTGTCCACGTTTCAGCACCATACGTCACAACCGGTTTTACTAATGTCCTATACATCTTTTCCTTTGTTCTTTGGGATATTAATCTACTTTTGAAAATTTTCTAATTGGCATAATATGCACGACTGCCCATCATAATTCTGTTACATATTTCAAGACTGGTTCTGTTATCTGCCGTCAGCATCACCCCAAGATATTTGAACTTACTGACGCCTTCCACTTCGCAACCATCTGAAATTTTCAAGCTGTTCACCTGTCTTCTTTGTTCATTTGCAGACATTCTCATGTACTTGGTTTTATCAATATTTATCTCTAGGCCCAGCTTTCTAGCTTCATCCCCCAGTGTGCAAAAAAGTTCTTTAAGGCTGTCCTTATTCCTTGATATCAAAACTACATCGTCTGCATAGGCCAGGACTTGACACATTCTATTAACTATTGTCGCTCTCAGACCTAGCTTTTGAATTACTACCTCCAGCACTAAATTAAAGAGTGTAGCTGAGAGTGCATCTCCCTGCCTGACACCGGTTGTAACGTTGAAACTTGGACTTAGTTTGTTTCCAATCTTAACCTGAGCTGTTGTACCATCCATTGTCAAACTCACAAGATTGACGAGCTTTCTTGGGATTCCAAACTCTATCAATATTTTTTTCATTTTGCCTCTCTTAACGCTGTCAAATGCTTGTCGAAAATCTACAAAAAGCATGTGCAGATCTGTGTTGTATTCAAAGCATTTCTCCATGATAGGCTTATTCGAATGGGTGACCTTAATGTATGTGCCAGGTAGGCTAGCAGATAGTCAGTATCTTCTAGGAAACAAAAGACTGAGGACATTAACCTTTGCATGTAACGTTTGTAGTAGATTAATTTTATTTATGATCTCATCCTTCTCTGATTTGATTAGATATTTCATTTTTTTCTGTTACGAGTATATAAGAACATAAGCCTGTCATAACTGATGAGATTGATCAGTCAACTAACTGCTCGGAACTTTGAAAATTTAGTTAGTAGATTTCTAAAAAAATTCTGTAAATAACCTTTCTTGTTCATGTTTTTTTCAGGGTCTAAGGGAGTTTATAGGCTACGTTCGTGAAATGATGATGTTGCATCCATATTCAGTAGAAGAGCTAAATTTCCACCATTGTGGAGATCACAACACTAATCTCCCCATTTCTGTTATGGATTCCGCAGCTTTACTAATGGGAAGTTTGATAGAGAGCTCATGCATTTGTTTAACATCAGACGCATCTACCATAATATATCCTACTTTAGATAAGAATATTAACTTTACAAAAGCAGGAGTTCAAACTATAATGGAAGGAGAATCAGTTATGATAAATTTAACTGACACAGAATCAGATTCATTAGGTGGAGTACTTTCATCCACTATACAGCAGATACTAGATAGGTTTTCTCAAAGCATCAGACTGCGACAAGCTGTTTCTAGTTTAATTCACACAGCAGCATGCTTAATCTCTTCGCAACCTATATGTTTAACAGTAAAGTGTACGACTGATGGTAGAAGATTAATTATGATAACCAAAGAAAATCCTTATGTACCTCCTCTGAATGAAACTCCAATTGTAGAGAGTCGAGAAGAATTGCAGGCTGAAGGAAGAGCACAGGAGGAAGGTCATCCAGTGGCACACTCTGCCATTGAATCTGAAGTATCTTTGCTACCAAGATCAATGCTAGAAAAGGAAGAACCAGAAACTTATCAGGGTTCATCACAGATTACAGAACCACCAGGCCCGTGTACCAAACAACCTCACGTTGAACAGTCATCAAAGCATGTTGCCAAGAGTGAAGAACTATCGAGACCCAAGGCTACAGTTAAGAGACAGCTTCCAGTTAAGAGACAACTTCATTTTGAAGGGTTACCATTACCACCTCAAAAACCATATGAATTACAACAAAGTACTTCTCTTCAGCCTCAACCAAGTACTTTTGAACCTCAGCCCAGTACTTCTTTTGAACCTCAGCCCAGTACTTTTTTTGAACCTCAGCCCAGTACTTCTTTTGAACCTCAGCCCAGCACTTCTTTTGCACCTCAGCCCAGCACTTCTTTCCAACCTGAACATGATATTCAAGATATTAACATTCTTTCTGTTGAACACCATAGAAGAAGTCAAATGTCTTCATATACTTCTGATATTTATTCTTCTCGGCCTAGGTCACCACAAAAACATGCGAGGAGACCACCATTATCACGTCAACATTATGATCAACCAGAAGAGTGCCTATACGGAGCACAAGCAGCTTCATATGATACAGAGTCTGATACATATGAAATTATTGGAATTGACAATATTTTTGATGAAAATAGTATTGCTGGTTATATTATTCCACAATGTGATCAACTTGGTGGTATGTTTCTTCGATCCGTTCATAAAACAATGATTTTTTTCCACTATAATGATGGATTTACAAGTTTATTTTTATCTAGTGAAGGCACTGGAATAATAATACATGAAGATATGGCAAAGCATAAGAGGATAATGTCTAAATTAGATAATATAGAAATGCACAACTTCTTAAAGGAAGAGATCCTTAATATCACTGGAGCATCCCGAGGACCTGTCTCTGTGAGTAGTAATGAGTATTTTATATTAGCCTTTTTTTAATATTTGTTTATTTATTTTATTTTTATATTTGTTTTTTTATATTAGCTTATATTATCTTTAATATTAGCCTCCTGATTGTAAGGAAAAGTGCATGCAGATTGTCATAACGTGTGCTGGTGGTTATAAATTGTAAATGTGAAATTAGTTATGACGTTGGCTTCAAAATGGGGCCTGTAAGATCCTTGTGTGGAATCTGCAACATCCAGCTGTCAAATTAAACCTTTTTGTATGTTGATATAGCACTGATCATTTCTTATCAATATTAACCATTCTGACCCTTTTCGTTCACACTTTGTTGTTATTTTCCTTAACATCCATCCTAATTAGACATGGGTCAGAACTTGGTGCATGTTCTTAGTATGCCACTTGTATCACATACAAAGTATCAGTTTCCTATGACTACTCCTTCACTATACATAATAGTAGATTGTGTGGTTGCACACAAACAGATCACAACCTTTCATTCACAGCAGTTTCGGATATGATATAATGTAAAATAGTTAATAAACATTTAATCATATTTACAATGAACGTCATTAACCTGTAACCTACGTGTAGCCGAACTTTTTAGAAACCAGGAAAAGTTATATTTATCTTGTAAAGAATTTTTCAACAAAACTGATAGCGTTTACAGAAATAGGATGTGTTTGGATGGAAGCATTTTATTGCCGTTTAAGTGTGGTGGTAGGGTAGAAAGTTGAATGAGTTTGATGTAAACAAGAAACCACATGCAGTCCATCTGTAAGTCAACTTACAAACATGATTCTTAGTTTGTGTGAAAGCTGCAACATTTCTGTTACAGAATTTGACCATAGTGGGTGTGTTTGAGTTGATTTTACATTTCTAGGGGTAAGTAAAGAACCAGATAGAATATTTCAAATTCACCCTACAGAGTTCATTTCATCCTTCACCGTCTGCATTAGCAGTAATTGCAGAACAGTCGGACGTTAAACCAAAAAAAAACCTACAGAGTTGTAAAATATACATTTTTGTAGATAAAATTATGCTTAGAACTAATACCTAACTGTATGAATGGCTGTGTGGCATCATCGCAAAGAACATAAAAAATGTCCCTTCCTTCCCAGCTGGCTGAGCTACCCTGTTGCTACTTAAGAGTAAAGGCTAATCTTTTACTGACTTGCCGTGTGAACAAGTTAGCATTTTATTCTTTTTACTTCACATGTACTTTTCACTTACTTTATTATACTTTTGTAACGTAAAAAACCTAAATTTAACAACACTATAGCGTAAGATAAATAAAATATAGCTAGGTTCTTATAAACATAGTAATCGCAGAGTTTTAGTAAAAACTTAATACTAAATTTTATAAACGCCCTAAATCTGTCAAAATACAATATTTTTGTGCATATGGTCTATCAAAATTTTATTAGACCATTATCTATAACAGCTAACTAAAGAAAACAAAATTAAAATTAATTTAGTCCTATATTTTGGCCTAAAATGAATACAACAACATTTTCGAAAAATCACTATAGCGGGCGTAAAAAAAACAATTTAAATCCAATTTTTATTAAAACAATAGTCAACCATTTTCGAATGTACAAGATATAATATTTCAAAATTTTCGGATGAAAAAGCGATAAGTCTTACAGTGTGATGATGACTGATGCGTTAAAAGGGAAATACAGTTGGTGCGTATTGGGTTAGGTATATTGAAGTTTGCCTACGATGTAGACTGTAAAAACTGATGGATAATATTTTTGAAATTCTTTTGTTGCAGGTAATACAGTCTTTCATTATAAGCATTTACGAAATTCAGCAACAAATGCCTCATGTAGTGGAACCAACGACTTCTCATTCCTCAGGTAACCAGGCTTCTGGTTTGCTACGTACTCCATTTCAAGAGGAGTTCATTACCGAGGCCCAAACAGCATTACAATTTTTAGTATCTATTGGAAACCATACTCTCGATTCTCAAGAACAAGGAAGAGGAACAGTGGCTGAGTCAATTCATACAGATTTTACTGTTCAGGGTCAATTATTACGTTCTAAGTACAACCGTGTAATGATTAGAAACAGACTGGAAAATTTAGTATCTGCACTATTATACGCCCAAGATAGTCTAGGATCTACACAACAAGTTGAGGTTCCTCAGTCAGAAGCTGCAAGTATCGCAACAGCAAGCCAATCAAAATCTCTTGAATCACAACCAGTTACTAAAACCAGCGTGCCAAGTTGTGATCAACCAACACATTTTCTTCACGGTAAACCTAGTCCTGTTCGTTTAGACAAGAGTACAGTGAGACGTACTGAACATGAACACAGATCCGAACGTGTTGAGTCTTGTGAATTGATACAAATTGTACGTCCTTTGCACACAGTGGATAATACTACTGGGTACTTTGTATCTCATGATGAATCTCTTGTTGGAGTATACACATGTTCTAATTATTATGCTCAATTATGCTTTCAAGATGTTGAAGGTATAACTTCTTTATATGTGAGCACTGATGAAGATGCTATTATTATTCATGAAACTACAGACAAGCAACATAGATTAATTGCTCCTGTCAGAGAATCAAATCTCAGAGTCATTTTGTTGAGCAACATTACGAACCTTGCTTGTATGTCTAGTGGCTCAGTAGAGGTAAGTAATACAGGTGTTCTTCATTTCCTTAGTAGTCTTAAGTCTTTGTTTTTTATTCACATTGTTTCTAGACCCTAAAATGGCTTAATAGTTTGTTTCTAGACCCTGAAGAGGTTGCAATAGTTACTTCACGGGCCTTTCTTGCTATTCTCAGGTTAATATCTGTTTAACGTTTTTACAAATTTGATATTATATTCCAAGTGAAATAAAAAGTAATTTATGACAATTTGTAATTGAACTGTGTCTTGGGAGAAAAAATGAATTTAGTTGTATAATCTGTTGCAGAATGAAATGAGTAGATGATTTTTTTCACAGCTCTCATAAAAGAACAGAAAATTACCCATTAATTGAATTGTAGCAGTATTATAAAATTATAAACTATTGAGAATTTTATGTTCTTTTGTTCTGTACATTTTTACTTATAAATCCGTATTACACAAGATTAAGGGACACCTAACAAAATCAGTAAAGCTCTTTTTGTACTTATCATGGAATATTGCCAATGGTTAGGTTCAATATCTTCTTTTTGTGATCTTTTATCTATCTTCTAAGGTTTTTTTTGTAATGGCAATCTTTGTAAGAAAGTGGTTTTTATAAGATAAGTTAATGGGCTAGTTGAGATTTCAGTAATTTGTTAAGGATGTCATCTTAATTTTCATATTCAGTTTTGAGTTTTCCATATATAGCAGTTTGGTAATGGTCAACTGTCTTTTGGTATTGCATGGATTGTAGTTGAGAATGCAATCCCCCACATATGTTTATTATAGAACAGGACCTTAAGTCTTTCAAGATGTAAGTTTTCAAGCAATTCCACATTATGGGTGTGTTAATTATTTTTTGTTTTGTTTTGGACCTATTATCATGATTATTTATCAGTAAATTATTTGTTAAATCTATGTGTGTAATACTGTTTTAGGTATATTTAATTCTTTTTGCATTATTGACTATTTTTGTTTGTATTTTTCTCTCCTTTTCCTTTTCAAATACTGCACGTAACGGCTGTTGTATGTTGTGTTATGGCTGTTGGCGTTGTGTTGTTATGTGCTTCTTTTACAGTAATTGGGCCGCAGTTGGCCTGTTGCAAACAATTAAATTAATTTAAAAAATAAATAAATCTTGGCCCTTGCAGATTACTTTTGTTTCAGACATAGGTCAGCGACATTAATTGTTTGGGAAAGTTCTGTTTCATATAACAGAAGTGATTTCTTTTTTCATTCATCAAGTGATTTCATTTCATTTTTTTAATTGGAATGTAGAAATTAACACATGTTTAGTGAACATTTGTTTTGGATTGTTCTATTTTTAAACTAATAAGCCTCTAAAGTTCGGGGTAACATGTGGGTAAACTACTATTTCAAAACCTAAAGTAAAACAAAATATGTTAAATTTTTTTAAGATTCACATACTTTTTTAAAAATATTACAATTGATTATTTTTATTGTTGTTGCAGGGATTGAGTGGACTTGCCAGCTCAATTAATGACCTTTTCTTGCAGATCCCTCATGTAATCGAAGAACAAGAACTGCCTCGTCGCAGATTAGTTGAGGAAATATCTGGACATTGTGTGAGGCGATCTTTGTCCATGGATTATGTAATTGGCACTGCGTTTTCAGTCACAGAAAACATGGTTGAGACTGTGAATATGGCATTCGACAAGAACCGACAAGTTCATTCCTTATATGGAGCTGAATCTCTGGAGACCATACGTGAACAGAGCTCATTAGAACATGCACCTGAATTGACAGAAAGCCCTTTCAGAAGAAGAATAGAGGAATTCATTTTACACCTTGAAGACCTGATGGGACGTATGGTGGTACAACAGCCGTTACGTGCACCCTTACCACGTCCTACTAGTGAATTGAGATCAATACAAGAAAGTTTACCTAGATCTAGGCTAGAAAGTTTTCCAAGATCCAGCCGACTAACAAGTTTACAGAGATTTGATCTACAGGACCAGGCAGACCAAGTGTCTGGAAAATTAGTCAAAACATTGCCCGAAACTGCAGAGCATGAGTATAAAGTACCAAGTACTAATAAGCCAAGTGTACAGACTGGTTCTGAAGTATTGGTGTCAATTAGAGGCAACGTTGGACAAGACACATTTGAAGTAGAGATAACTGATATGAGCTCTGTTTGTGAACAAGTATCTGATGGTTTAGGTACCGGTGAAGCAGTCCAGATCTATGATGAGACAACTGCTGACATTTCACCAGTTTCACTTCGACAAACTGGCTCAGTAGAAGTTTTTCAAATAATCATTCCAGATCTACCAGAGGCAGTTACTGGTTATTTCATGTCTTTAGATCAAAATTTGATTGGCATTTTCTGCCACCAGTCTAATGGTTACTCTGAATTTGTTTTTAAAGACCAAGCTGGATCAACTTCATTGTATTTACACTGCGAGAAACCATCTGTAATATTACACGAAACTGAAGAGACACACGAGAGAATCGCCAGTCTTATCGATGATCAAGACCTGAAGATCAACTTGATGAATCACATATCTGATGTCACAGCTTCCATCGGCTCTACAGTATCTGTAAGTATCATTAGATACATCGCTTCTTTTTCTTATTTATAATTTTTGTCATCAGTCTCTAGATTGGTTTGATGCTGTTCTCCTAGCTGTTCTATTTTGCACAAGTCGTTTCATATCTACATACAGTATTCAGATGAACTAATGTCCCCTAGCCGTGGGAGTGAGAGAATGCATAACGCTCTCACTTGCACAAGCCATACTCGCCGTTCCAATAACATTGTCGTATAATTTTACTCATTGCTGTGAGCAAGCGTTTATGCATGCAGTAAACTAACAACTGTAGTATGTTTTCAGATTTGGATTATAACGGTAAAGACCTTTGAGCGCATGCGTAGTTATGCCACATATCTCCCTCTCACTCGCTCGGCTATGGGACATTAGTTCGTCTGATACCTTTACCTGTAGCACTACATCTTTTGTAATTTGTTTTATATATTCTAACCTTTCCCTTCTCCTACAATTCACTCCCTCAACTTTACCCTTCATTATTGATAGACCAATACCTGGGTATCTTAAGATATCCCCCACTAGCCTATCCCTTCTTCTGGTAAGATGCTACCATAGACTTCTTATTTCAACCATTCGCCTAAGAACCTCTAAATTACTTATTTTGACTACCCACCTAATCTTTAACATTTTCCTATAACACCACATTTTGAAAGCTTTTATCCTCTTCCTTTCTACAACCCTTATCACCCATGTTTCATTTTCATATTATGCTACATTCCAAACGTATATTTTAAGAAATTTTTCCTAATCTGAAAGTCAATGTTTGTAGTCAGTAAGCTGTTTTTCATTTCAAAGGCTTTTCTAGCTTGAGAAATTCTACTTTTGATATCACTTGTGCTTCTACCATCCGTTGTTATTTTACTCCCTAGGTAGCAGAATTCCTCAACTTCCTGTATGTTTTCGTTGCCTACTTTTAAATTTCCCATCTCTTCTAAACCACTCTTGCTGCTGCACAACACTTTCGTTTTGTTCTTATTAGTTTTTATGAAGTAATCCTTTCTCATGATCTCATCCATTCCATTTGAGATATCCTCTTGTTCTTCCTTTTATGTCAGCTGTATCATGGGCGAATCTCAGCATTTTTATTGGTTCTCCTTGAATTTTTATTTCTGTTACACATTTTTCCTTCACTTCATTTATAGCCTCTTCTGTAAACAAGTTAAAAAGTGTTGACAATAAACACCCTTGTACACCTTTTCTTACGGCAGCCTCTTTTTCGTACCCCTCAATTATAGAAACAGCCGTTTGATTCTTATATAGACTGTAGATAACTTTCCTTTCTTTGTATTTAATTCCTAGTCTTTTCAAATTTTTAAACATTTTACTCCAGTCCAGATTGTCAAATGCTTTCTCTAAATCTACAAATCCCATATAAGTTGTTTTATTTTTCTTGATCCTTTTCTCAATAATCAATCCCATTAAACCAAAAAAAATCTCAGAGCCAATATTGCATCTCGAGATCCCATTCTCCTTCTAAATCCAAATTGGTTAACATCCAACGCTTCTTTTACTTGGTGCTCTATTCTCTTGTATATAATTCTTGCCATTATCTTGGATGCATGGCACATTAGGCTGATGGTTCTGTAATGGTCACACTTCTCTGCTCCTGACTTTTTGGTATGGGAATCATAATATTTTTTTAAAGTCTTTTTTTTAAATGGTACTTCTCCACTCTCACGTTCTGCATTATCTTGCGCAAGTCTTGACAGCTCTGAGGCTTCCTCAGTCACCGAGAAAATGAGGTTTATATTGTGACTTATTTAAATGTATAATAATAAATATCTCAATTTTTTTTGTTAATACCAAGGCTTAAAATGATTGATAGCAAAACCCCTGATTATAAAACAAGAACTATTTAAAACTAATTGCAATATTACAAAAAGCAGACACTTTTAAATTTTAGAAAAAATGACTGATAGCTAATGTCTTAAAATGATTTTCACTGTAAAACAGAGTAAACATTTCTGAAGCTCTGCATGGAAAAAAGAAACACTACTTAGCTGTTTAAAAAATAACATCTATAGAATTAAGAAAGAACAATGATGCTCATGAGATGTCAACCATCTCCAACATGTTACATATTTTAGAACCGCCGTAATTTTATTAAACTTTTGTTTGTCATTATTCACTTTCTTTTAACCCGTTAGGCATTTTATATTTTAACACCTAGTTATATCCCTGGTGTTATATTTTTTTATTTCTTGAAAACCATAAAACCATTGTTTTTTAGAACTTTAGTAATTAAGGCATGAAACCACAGAATCCTTCATCTGAATTTTATCTTAATATTTCCTGTAAATCAAATTGCTAAACAGGTGTCTGCGTTTTAAAATTACCCATTTCATGCATGATATCAACATTGATGCCTTATTCATTCCAGTGAATTTGCCGCTGCTTGATATCGAATTGAAATAGAGAAGACTATCAATAACATTCATGCTAGCACAGTTAACCTGTGCAACAGCTTTTATTGCTTTGTTTTACAGCTCTCTAAATCAGACTTGTGCATTGGGAGATAACTTGTCAGGAGCACTTAATGGGCTAATAAAGCTCAGTGTTTCTGAAAATATTAAGTTTGAAAGTTTTCAGTGTCATTCTGGAAACAGTGTTGTCACACTTATTTAATACACTGTCAAAATAACAGATATTTTAACAGAAAAGCATTAAGAGTTGTAAAGGATATTTTTACTTTCTCTTGCCTATATGAATATATAGGAAGTAAAGTATTGTTTTTATGTCGATTTTTCGAAATCGAGTTTTCACCAGATCTACACGTTTTCAGACCCCCTGAACCCAAAAACATGTTTTTAGCGATTAGTCTGTGTGTATGTGTGAACAGAATATCTCAAGAACGGAACAGCGTACGGACTTGAAACTTGAAACTTAAGTTACATACCACTACCAGACCCGACACGAACATTTTCATCAAAATCGGTCAACCGGAAAAAGTAGTTTATTCGTGTAATTTTTCACTTTTTTGTGATTTTCTCAAAAATTGGTTCTACGATTTTTTTAAAAATCGCCTGGTTTACTAAATTTTTTATGCTCTACAAGATAGGGTAGGCGCCATGTTTGCTGAAATTCTTGGTGAGGCTGTTTTCACGTAAAATATTTTTTTTTAAGATTGCGACTTTAATATACATTTTAGCGCAAAAATGTATATAATAAAAATTGTAGAGAATTTAAAATGCTACAACTTTTATTTCAAACATTTCTTTGTATAACGCTTAGTTTAGGAGTAATTAGCGATTTTCTGTTTTTTTCTCACAAAAACGTGTGAAAAATCGATTTTTTTTTAAAGATTTCGGCCTTAGTATGCATTTTACGACAAAAGTGTATATAATCAAATTTAAAGGAAATCTATAGAAGATCTACAACTTTTATTTATAGCATTTTTCTCTACAAAGCCTAGTTTAGCATGAAAGATTGATTTTCCGTATTTTGAAGCCAAACTGAGGTCGGTTTTCATTTTGCGTCTTTCACTCATGATTAAAATAAGGTTATGTTTTTTGAGGTTAGTTTTTTGTTTATTTCTAATGTTTTATTACTTGATTATTGGTCATTTTTAGCATTGGCAAGAGAAAGTGTGTGAGTGTTTCACACCAAATTTTTATTATTGTGTGCAATTTGCAGTGTTTTGTATGTCTGAACATAGATAGTATATTACCATTTGTAAAACGTGTGCACACTTTGTATGTCCACTTATATACAGTCCAGCCTTTCTTAGTTTGCTCCTAATGTAAACAAATAATGACGTCACTGAGCATGCGCATTATATAAAAATGTGTACACGCTGATTAAAAAGTAAAAACAAAATACTTTCAAAAGTATTTAAATAAATAATACTTTTTAAAGTATTTTTATAAATGAAATGGTTAGGCCTACATCATATCACAACTGATGTTTTAAGTACTTATAATTTAAAAAATAGTTAACTTAATAGGAATACGACATCCATAAAGTCTAAGACTCTAGCGTACACCCTGTAGTAGGTGGCTTTTGTTTGTTGACAGTAGGAGCAAACTAAGAACGGCTGAACTGTAGGCATATAAACCGTATAACCCTTCTGCACCAGGAACCACATATTCAAGGTCTGGGTAGTTGCATGCTTCAAGCGGTCGTATTAATAAAGCTATCAGAGCATATGCTATCTCAAAATACGCGCGCTGAAATGTAATCAAATTTGATATAAAATACTATGTATTTACTATTGATAGTGCTTGCTATGATGCGGGTGAAGTTCCAAACATAAGTTTTTGCTTCACGAATCTTTCAGATTATGTAACTTTGGGAGTATTTCATCTTTAGGGTTGGTACTTCTGTAGGCCTATTGTAATGATGTGTATTATTGACTGAAGATAGGTAGAACATTTATACAGTTGCTGGGCTGAGATATACAGATGTTTATGAGAGCGTAAATTTTTCTGTCTTTGCTGTGACACATGGACCTTTTCTCCCCCTCCTTTCTGCACTACATCCTGTTACTGGTATATTTGTATAGTAAATTATTTTCTGAAGGAAGGTCATGCTTTTATTTAATAACAAAACGATACGGCGGTGGAGGAGTGCCCAGCCTAACTAATTCTTTTACTTACCTTTACCAATTTTTCAGATTTTTTAAAAAATTATTATAAATTTCAAACTGCAATTACTCAGCTTGTTACTCAAAATACAAAATACAGCAAAATGTTACCCAAAATACAAATTAAAAACACAGTTTTATTCACGAAACTCTCTTTTTCAAAACATATTTTGTACAATTTTATGCTAAACTGAAATTTTAGCACGTTACAGCCATAAATATGAAATAGTAATATGTAGAAAATATAGGTCAATGTACTTATGTTATAGCTGTTTTAAATAGTTTGTTCATTTGGCAAGTAGAAATTGGATATTATTGTGTAATAACATATTTCTCATTTTCAGGGACTGTCGAGGTTGACTCAGGCCATTCGTGATGAATTGAATATTTTACCCCGTATAGATGATGAGCAAGTTACAGAGATTTGTGATTTATTTCAACAGCCAATAGAATTCTTAGATGAAGCAGTCAGTACAGTGCCGTTGTCAATACAGAATTTAATTAAAGCTAAAAGTCGTATGTTATATTCTCCAAGACCACTAGCTTGTTCAACACCAGAATATCATACCACACTTCAACAGTCACAAGATGAATTTGAAATGTGTGAAGATCTATTATCACATGGTGAAGACATGATTTCAACTGAAATTATTTCGATAAATGTTTCTTTAGAGCCAGAAGATTATGCAGGTTATTTTGTATTGGAGGATGGACAGACCGTCGGTATTTTCTATCTCTTTAAGGAAAGCAGGATACTGTTCATCAATGATGAGATTGGAGGCACAGTCTTGTATCTACCTGATTGCCAAAGTGGTATTATTGTTCACGAGATAGCAGAAAGTCATCAAAGAAAAATGTGCAATTTGTGTGATGAAGAAGTTTGTATCAGTCTGATAAATGAACTTAGTAAACTCTTAACAACTTCTGGTGGCTACATCACTGTAAGTATTACATTACAAATATTAATTGTTTTATCTGTACCTTATAGCTTGGTATTTGTTTTACTTGGATTGATAGCAAATTGAATAACATCTTAACCCGACGAGAACGGAGATTTTTAACGATCACGCGGACTGTCATTTTACGCCTAATAAAAACTCTTTTATTTCATTCAGTTTCATTTCTAAAAAATTCAAAAAAAATTACCTATTATTTTTAAAGAATTTTTTATTAGAACAACGTTAAAACCAATTTTTCCCGTTTTCATTTACGACCAGAATAAAAATTGAAATTTAAGAAAAAATATTTTCTTTTAGTAATATCACTTTAGTACAAAAAAGTGTCACAAAATCAGTAAAAAATATGTTTAGCTATATATACATAAATAAAGCAATTCATTGCGAAAAAACAATTTTTAGATATTGCAAATTGATTGACGCTTTCAAAAGATATCACACTTTTTGTTCAACAAAGTAACGTGCTAGATGAAAGAAATGGCGTAAAAAACCACCTAAAAATAATGTGGTGTCTTTTCAGTTTTTATTTACTTGTCTTCTATGCAAGTTCTATCTCTTTTGCGCCTGTTGCTTTGTGTATTATCCTTTTCTAAACAGGATAGTGTAAATCAAAATTTGTTATCGTTTATTTTGACGCTAAATGAGAGGTTTAACCACAGAGTATAGAAGTAATAGAGCGGCCTAGTGAAGGAGCGAAGTGTGTCTACTTACCCCCACTCTTTGGTTACCCATATCGCCTGCCAATTCAATCATTTCCCTTCCCGCGAAGCGGTAACTAACCTATAATCTGTGCGTTTCTCTTAATTTTTTCAGTTATTGTTTAATATTATATAGTGAGTTTTGTTTATTCACTTTAGTTATTGTGCGTGGATTATTGTGTGTGAATTATTGTGCATGGATTTTTGTGTGTAAATTATTGTGTGTGGACACTTATCCAGCTTTAAAATGAGTATGTTTGTGGCGTACGGATGCAATAACCGAAAAAAGAAAACAGAAGGTGTAGGGGGAATGAAAATTTCTTTCCACCGTTTTCCTAACAATCCAGAACTCAAAGAAAAATGGATTTAAGCAATCAGAAGAGACAACTGGAAACCATCTAATCACAGTCGTATTTGTCGTGACCATTTCAAAGAATATGATTATGATAACTCTTCTCCTTTTAGAAGATATTTAAAAAAAGATGCAGTTCCATCGATATTTGCAGCATTTCCAACACATTTACAGCCGTCAACATCAACGTCAAATGTAAGGAGAGTTTTAAAGCGTGCTCTCTCACCAATTTCGCCCCCAATATCGGAAAAAATACAAAAAACTGATTTCGAAATAACTACCGAAAAACTTAAGAAAACCCAACGGAAACTAACTGAAACAAGAAAACGATTAAGAAATATGATATTAAAACAAAAGAGATTAAAGTTAAAAGTGGCTAATTTAAAAGATATAAGAGAATTTTAAAAAAAATCTTTTTCAGTCGGAGCACGGTGATCTATTGAAAAATATTTCAAAAACATCGTTCTGTCTTATACAGAGAGAATCAAAAAAGCACACCAACCCCAAACTGAAAAAAACTGTGCGATGACCGTCTTCGTAATTTCGCCACGACTTTGCATTTTTATCTCCTAAAGCGTACAACTTTGTTCGACACACTTTTCAGACTTGCCTTCCTCATGTCCGAACAATAGCTAAGTGGTATTCTTCAATTAATGCCGAACCAGGGTTTAGCTCAGAAGTTTTCCGAGTACTAAAAGAAAAGTGTCAAAATGAACATGGTTTGGTGTGCAGTTTAATGTTCGATGCAATGGCCATTCGGCAGCATGTAGATTGGGATGGATAAAAATTGTATGGGTACATGGATCTGGGACGCGGAAATACTGACGACGGAGCTTCAATAACCAATGAAGTGTTTGTCATTCATCTCGTATGTGTCAATAAGTTACAGAAAATACCTCTGGGGTACTTTTTTATTAAAGGAATCACCGGTGAACAAATTTATTCTCTGACCTTTCAATGCTTGCAACTTCTATCTGACGTAAACATCAAAGTTGCCTCAATCACTTGCGATGGCACATTATCTAACTTTTCGTCTTTCGTAAGATTTGGTTGTAATTTAAAAGACTCAAGCCAAAAACAAAAAGTTAGAAAAAATATTTACCTAAAACAAAAAATAAAGTAACCTAAAATAAAAAATAAAGTGAAACAGAACAAACATTGCAAATCTATTAATTACCACTGAATTATTATTTTTTTCATTTATTTTCTTAATGTATTAATTATAATAATAGTTGACAGCCAATTCTGGTTTTTGATTTTCACTTATTACAGTAACGAATCAATCAATATACATTCATTTAGTACTTTTTAATAAACATAAATACCAGTGATTTCATATTTTGTATAATTTTGTTCATCTGGCTTTCTATATTATTTAACTTATTCTCTCAGTTACAATGAAAACTAACAGAAGCAAAACCAAAGAAATCCGAGATAAGGCAGAAAAACTAAACGAAACAGAAACAGCAGTGTGATGGCAGGTGGCTGGGCTAGGCGAGGTAGGTAACCAAGGAGTTGGGGGGTCAGCGCACACAACCGCCAGTCCGCCGCTTATGGAAAGGCTTCTCTAGTTATTCTATACTCAGTGGGTTTAACCGAGGGGTAGACGAGACGGGTAGTGTTAACCTTCTTTGTTCGATTTTAGGGTCATAAAATTTGTCGCCGGCATTTTTAATTTATTGATTTCAATTGTTACATTTTAAACTAACTGTTGATATTATTCCCAAACAAATACGGTTTTTTGTTGAAAAGTTATGGATAAAAACGTTCAAATTTTAGTACTGGCTGTTCAAAAAAAATACATTTTTTTCGCGTAACACCACGTTGTCAATTTTCATTGTACAAATATGCAAGATATATCAAATGAAAGAAGAAAAAAGTTTCTATTTAATAAAACTAATCCCGTTAGAATATAATGAATAGTTGCGGAGATATTTGAGTTTAAAGAACGATGATGACGAATGGGTGATATTGGGCTTCCAGGCTAGTAAGGGTTAAAACTCTCTTTATGATTAGTGTTGGGACTATCGACTACTTTTAACAACCGACTACTGACTAGTCGACTACTTTCTAATATCGAATAGACTAGTCGTAAAAGTAGTCGACTAGTTTTCGTCTTGAGAACCATAGAATTGAATAGACTAGTCGACTACTACTCCCCTTTGCTAACAGTGCATATCTCCCGTTTGAAGAGGGCGATGGGAGGGTCATAAAACTGCCAAATCTTGGAATAAAACAAATTATTGGTACTTAAAACAGCAACTACAATAAATAATTAAGAAAATATATTTTCGAAACATATTTATTCACAGCAACAGTGTCTTTAAATTTTCAAAAATGATAACCCTAAGGGCCCTAATGACGATTTAAAAAAATATGTATGGCTTACATTCGAGTACAGTTGGAGAAGATGAAGAGGTTTGATAAATAATAGACAACCATATTCCAATCACTTCTGCGTAAATAACCCCGCAATTAAACGGAAAATGTGACATGAAAGTGTGCCTTTATTTACACCTAATATTGTAAATACAATCGTGAACACACGGGTAACAGAAAACCTCCCATTTTTAAGTCGGTTATAAACAGAAAATTTCCGGAAGAAAACTTCCAATAAAAAAAAAAACAACCTGTTCAAATTATTTATAAAACGTTATGAAGTAATGTAGTAATTATTTTGATGATAAACTATCTTAATTTCTTTATTATTGTTGATTGTAAACAAAGACGGCACGCTGTAGAGATGGAGTGCGTAGTCGTTTACTCGAGTGGTTGAAATTAAAAATATAGTATGGCAGCATCAGTTCGACTAGACTAGTCGTTTACAAAAGTAGTCAGTTTGTGAAGGGGTGGTCTTCCAGGTAGTCGACTAGACTAGTCATTTATTCGAAGTGTTTTTTGTATAGTACGGCAGCATGATCATCAACTAAAGTAGTCGGTTATATAGTAAGGCAGCACGATTCGACTAAAGTAGTCGGTTGTATACGTAATCTGTGGTCATAGTATTAAACTCTACGCGCTGTTAAAGTAGTCGTTTCAATACTAGTCGACTAGTCAATACAACCGACTAGTCGACTACTCAGGGCACTATTCGAATAAACGACTAGTTTACTAGTCGACTACCCCAACACTATTTATGATATGGTCAATGGTTTTTCTATAGTGGAAAATAATTATTGTATTTGCCGGTGTACAAGACGCACTTTTCTTTTAATAACTCGTCATAAAACAGGGTGGGTCTTGTACAACGAATGGGAATTTCTGTAGCTGTTGTAATGTTTACTATATAGTATTACAAGTTCAAAATACAGTACTCTACAGTGTTATACCGTACGGCCCGTAGCTGTGCAGGTAGCGTGTGAGAAAGATAAAATGATAGGACGGCTATAGTTATCTCCTAATTGAAAAATATCACGTAACGTAGTGTACACAGTTTGTATTTATGTACCACATTTTATACAAATTGTATGCAGTCTAAATATAGCCCAATTAATTATTATGCTGAATAACCATAGATGAATTACAATTCAGTGTGGTGAGAGCATTTCGTGTATAAAGTTAGGTTATTTCCTCGGTAAGTTTCGTAGGTTCATTTCATAGTTTCGAGGTTATATTGTAAGTTTCAAGTTTTACATGCGTAAAATTTAACTTAAAAATGGATGATTTTCATAAATGTGTCATGCGTAAGTTGGTGTGCAACTTTCATTTAACGGAACAACGGCTTCCATAAATCTAATATCATTTATATTTTTTCTATGTTTCATATATATATATATATATATATATATATATATATATATATATATATATATATATGTTTGTATCCATTTATTTATTTTTAAATACAGTCATACCCCGCTATGCGAACCACTCGCTGTACGAGTATTGTTTTGTAAATGTGTATTTTGTTTTTTAGACAAGCAATTCAATTTACAATTTTTTGTACTAGAATGTCATTACTAATGTGTGTACATACATTCATAGTTTATCAGTAAAGCCTATTTAACTGTAGACTACATAGGCTACTTAATAAAAATTGTTTCTTTATCTCTAGCACTCCGCTTGATTCATCAGTTAAATTCTAACATCCATCCAATGTCCTTACATTATGTACTGAATCTTATCTCTTTTATTTCTGCTTGGTTCACATTCTTTCTTAGAAATCAATTCACATTCAATCGTCTTACTTTTAGTTTCAATCCTGCTTTATACCCGTGAACAATCATGTTCTTATTGGAGTTTCGAAGGCCTGGTTTTTTATGCTTCATGCTTAATTTCAGTTTAGCGTTTCGTGTTTGTTTGTTTGCTACTGTACTTTACAATTTAGAATTCTAATTTTGAGAATGTCTTCGAAAGGTATGTCCGGGTCAGCAAAGAAAAGGATACCATTGATAATAGAGATTAAAAAAATTGTTGCTAAATTTAAACGTGGAGTGAGACAGGTGGATTTGGGTTCAAGGTATGGATTGAACAAGTCTACTATTGCTGCGTTCATCAAGAACAAAGAAAGCTTTAAGGCAGCTGCTATTGCAAAACGTATAATGAATATTGACTAACACAGAAATGTTTAAATAATTACATAATGGGGGCGCACCCCATTATACAAACTATTCGCTATACGAATTCCACTTCAGAACGGATTAAGTTCGTATAGTGAGGTACGACTGTATTTAAATTTTTTTAACAGACCATTAAAATATTATATCATTAATTTGTGTGGATTTTATTATTATACATCAATTAAATTTTTCATCACTTCTCAATTCTTTCCAAATTTCACGATGTTGAATTAATAATTTCTTATATTTTTATTAAATTTATTTTGTTTTTTTTTTATGTTACAAATCTGGCAATCACTTATGGGGAAACCAGTCCAATGACTTTTTTAAATGTAACATTTCTTTAATATTGTGTCCTTTTGTGCTTACAGGGAATAAGATCTCTCATTTTGAACATTCGTAATTTACTATCATTCACCATACAGGAGAGGCAGGCTAAAGAACAAATCTCTAAACACCAATCTGAATGTTCTCCAGATGAACAAGAATTAGTGAATCATGCAGCTGCTGCATTAGAAAGTCTGCTTAAGCTAATAAAGCTTGCTTTGTCACCCAGAGAGTCTCAGATGGGTGACGTTGCTGAAACAGTTGAAGAATCTCTTGCAAGTTCTCATTTTGAAACATCAGAGACGGTAATTAGGAGTGAACACATCAGCTATGTACAGACAGCAGTTTCTGTATTACTTGACTTACGTGCTAAAATATTGAATTTACAAAACTTGTATTCAGGAGGGGAACATGAACCACCACCTGCAAGTGAATTACGATTACTAAAATCTATATCAACTTTGACTTCTCAGACAACTCCTACTTCTGAGTTACCTAGAGCAGAATCAGTCTCCGAGAGCCCAGTCAGGGCACCATCTTCACCAGAGATTCAATCAGTCGCACTCTATGAAGTATTGAGCAGTCTTGCACAAACAGATTCACCTACCTCTCAACCTGTGAGTCAGCCTGATACTGGTAATGTCACTGAATCAACATTTGTACCTTTTCAACCTGAAATGCATGATTCAGGGTCTGTTTGTACTACTAGAAAACAGGGGGAGGTGAATGAAGAGTACTCAGGAGTGTCAGTGTCTCAAGACACAAGTACTAAAACAGTGGCTGACAAATCACCAGAATCTTTACCTATGGAGCCAGAAATGAAACATTTAGTGGTATCCAACATAAAAGATACAGATAAAGAAAAGGAGAAGGAGGTCCCTCAGGATACAAGTAGTCGTGAGACAGAGGCTGACCAGGCAGTGCAAAATGTGCCTAAAGAGCCTCAACTGGAGAAAATTAAATCAAAGCCTCAACGGAAACGTTATAAAAAATTGAAATTTTCTGAAAAGGAAGAAATGAAAGAAAGTGAATCAGTATCTCAAGACACACGTACTAAAACAGTGGCTGACAAATCAGAATCTTTACCTATGGAGCCAGA